>JAVKLF010000142.1:6590526-6603254 GCA_034783495.1 Millerichthys robustus
TATTTACACCACAGTGCTGCTTTGTACATTTTTTGTTTTGTTTTCTGTATTTTCTGTTGTACAGGCTGTTACATAACAAATCATACCTTTTGATTTATAAAATAAATAAAATGACAGTATGCACAGAGTGACGGGTAATGTTTCAGTAAACTGGGCTGGAGAAATGAGTTAAAAAAAGACCAAACCTGCTGGTTTTATTTCTTCTTTTAAATTTTATTTAAAGAAGGGAAAAAGTCTCATCACAACTTCTCCAAAATGTTAGACTAACATCTCATTAAGACGGAAAGTGGGAGTTTTTGTTTCATTTAATTTTTAACAGATGCTTGTTGCTTTGAGAGCAGCTCAGTCCTGTTATTTTGACTATACACAAAGTGATTTTATAACTAAATTTAAGCAACTAAAACTAGACTGATGACTGGTTTGCCTTCCGACAAATGAGCAAAAATTTTACAAATGCGGTACAGACAGGTGATCAGCTGTCGAGTTGCTTAGTTAGCTTTATTCTGCAAGTTTTTCGGCTCCAGTTGAACCCTGAATATTTCTCCTTCCTAACAGAGCTATTTACTCCGAACCTGCTTCGTCCTTTTAATTCCACTCTGCAAATAATTAAACTGGTTTGGCTTTAGAGACAATCATCCTGTCGGTTCGCTCTGGTCGGAATTCCAGAAAGAGACAAAAATAATGACGACACAGTTGTGTTTGAAATAATCGTGTGTTTAAAACTGTAAGTAGAGCTCAACATCCTTAGAAAAGTTTTTATTTCAATGCATTGGGAGCGCTGCGCAGGATTTTATCATTACTGTGAATCACTAAACTATTTAGTTGTGTCACCACACGTTCTGAGAACCGCTTCATGTTTTTGTCTTCGTGGTTTGATTGGAAACAATCTTCAGCGTTCCCAATGCATCAAAATACAAATTATCTTGAGCTTTACTTACAGTTTTACTGTACAGTTTAAACACGCTGCTAATATTTCAAACACAACAGTTATTTTTCTTTAGGATGGTTGTAAAATAATAAAATGGCTTTTTGTAGTTTGACAGAAATTCCAGAATTAGATGAAGTTACAGCAGCACAGAACCAAGACAGTGAGGTCATTTTGTGTCATAAAAAAAAAACACAACTTCCTTTAGGGTTCAATAAAATAATTTATAGAAAAGCTCCTGAACTTTAGACGTTGGAAAAATCTCCTTAATCAAATTTAATATTTATATTTTCCAAAGCATTTCTTTAAAACTCAAGGCACAAAGCAGGTTTAGTAAAACTAATTGAACTTTTTCACAGTTTAGTACCCGAAGACAAGTTAAGTCTCAGAACCAGAAAAGGGAATAAGTGTTTTCCAAGGTTTTTTTTTTCTACAAATGATTAATAATACAAGATCCTTGGACTGGAGGTATGGCTCTTTATATGGAGCTATGGGAACATGAGACGCAACACTAAAGAGTTAAAAACCTTCAAAATTACTTTCCAGAAAAAGAGACAAACGGACAAAGAAGATGTAAAAAGTTTGGTTCAGCTTCATTCAAATATACATCTTAACTTCCATTCTCGCACATACAGAGTCTTTCAGTTATGCCTGAAACCAACAACAACAAACAAACAAACAAATAAGTCTCACACGGTTTAAAAAAATAGCAGGATTTTTTTTTTCCTTACACGTAACTTGTTAACATTTTCTCCAAACCCTGACGCACAAACATTCACTCTGAAACAAAAAGGTTGCAAGCTACAGTGAGGGCTTTTTTCATTATCTTTTTCTTTTCTTTTTTTTTTTTTATAAAAACAGATGATCACAGTAGTTCAAAGAAAATGGCTCCTTTTTCAATAAATAAATAAACAACGAAATAAAAAGACAACCTTCATTACAGAACCTTCACATTATTTCTGAGTCATCGGAAACTAAGAACATTGTTGATTCCAGCAGCTGTTTTTGCGTCTAGCTTGAAAAATAAATAATAATAATTAAAAAAATGGAATCTATAAAAACACAAAATGGTGAGAACAGAAACCTCCCGTTGACGCACAGAACATCTCGCATGGTAGTGACCGGGTTCGACCGCTCAGACTCCGCCCCCTTTTTTGGAGCTCCAAATTTCCCACTTCCCTGAAAATATTTAGCTTCAGATGTTTGAGGAGGTTTCCTTCCTATGGCTCGACTACACCGACTCACAGCATCTGAAGCGTTTCCTCGTGTTTTTGTCGTGACGGAGATAGACGGGACCGTTCGGGAGTCCAAGAAACGAAGAAGAGTTTTTGAAATGTTTCAGTCGGACACTGGAGGAGAGCTGGGACAAAGAGGCAGAGCAGGACAGCAAAACTATAACAAGAGCAGTCTATGTCCTCTCTTTGAGAAACGGGACAAACTACAGTAAGAGAGACAAATAGAGTTTAAAAAAATCAAATAAAACTAAAGGATTTATTCTCCCAGAATTCACTGTGGCTGGTTGAAGGGAGAACAGAATGCAAAGGAGACAAATAGGACACAAAAGAGACAGCGAGGAAGAGGAGGAAGGCGAGCAGCAGTTTGAAATTAGTTTTGTCTCTCATCATCTACTTTAGAGAACGTATTTTTTTCCATAAGAGCAGCTTCAGAACTTCTTGGGACCCCAGGCCGAGGTTTGCTTCGGGGCCACTCCGGTCCCAAACGTGGGGAAGTCTTCTGCACTGCTCATGTCAGGAGCCTGAAAACAAAACAAACACAAAAGGTCCGTATCCAGGTACTGTACGGCAAGCACATGTACCATATAATAGTTAAACAAGCTCTTCAAAACAGATATCGTGTAGCACTTCCTCCGACATATCACCGTCTCAGCCAATCTGTTGCATCTACAATTTAAATTTTAGATCTTGCAAATGTCATTTATTTGGTGACAAATGAAATTGCTTTAATCGTTTGTGTTTATTTTATTTTCCTTATATCTAAAATGAAGATGATGGATATTTGAAATAGACACAAACGTGTTTTCCTACTATTTCAGATATACTACAAAATATAATACAAAGTATGAGAGGTGAAATATGTCTGGACGTTCAAAAACACGATGTTTATTCACGACTCAATGCTAATCTGCCCGTGTTTTTCTGACTATGAAGCATTATTGATTATATGCTACAATAGTCTTCTTTTTTTGTCTATATTTAAAGTTTTTGAATAAACAATCATCCACAATTTTAATTTTTGTTGCTTTTCAAAAACAGGCTAAATAAATACATTTAGTTAAGACCCACCTTGTTCCCTGCTGCGTTCCATGGGGCGTCCCGCACCACGAAGCCCTTAGCCGGACCCCCGCTGCTGTCGTCCAGTCCTCCGGCTCCTCCTCCCCCTCCGTAACGAGACGGAGGCTTCATGTACGCTGCCAGGGTCTCCGTCTCCGTCACGCTGAGCAGCTGTGAAGGGAAGGGATCTTTGTTGTCGATCATAATGTTCTGCGGACTTACCCAGTGTGCCTTCCTTTCTGTGAAATCAAAATTCTTCCCAGATAATAAACAAACAAACTGTGTAAAACCTTAAGATCTTTTAAAATTGTTCAAAGATGATACCGTAGTCCCACAATGAGACCACGCTACCATTAACACTGAAATCTTGCTTTAAATGTGTACAATACGTAAACATATCTTGTTCTATTACACCTTTTATTAATAAAAACAGGATTTGTTTACATCCCTAAAGCCTTCCAACTCGATCCGAGTCATTAGCTGACTACTGAGAACTCACGTATTCCTCCTCCAGGTTGAGCAGGTGATCAATGGCGGCGTCGACCGTGTCAGGGAGGCCCGATACCGTCACTTTGTCGGGCTCATCTGAGCCGGGCTGAGGAAACCGAATATCCACCTGAACAAAGGTTAGGGTCAAACCGTGCATAAATAAAACAGCAAAAATACTAACTCTGAAATAATCACAACCAAACAGCTGAAACTAACTAAATGGGCTCTGCATTGGTTTTCAGGATGAGGGAGAGCTTTGATGCATTCGAAGCACCTGGGAAAAGCTAAACTCCGAGCGAACTAGACCCAGATGCTACAAAATATTTGTGCGACAGTCTGTTTTGATACTGCACGGGAAAACCTTCCAATATGTCGGACATACAGCCCAGTCCTAAATAACAGTAGTGAAGTGGACAGCTAAGCAACCTGGTCTACCACTGAAACTGCTTTGGTAAAAATAAAAATCCTGACCTTAAACTCCTCCATCAGCTTGCGGATGGCTTTGCCGCGGGCGCCGATGATGCGTGCGTGAGTCCTCGGGTCCAAATGAACATCTTGGCTCACCATCTCCTGTAGCTCGGCCACCAGCTGCTGGATGGAGTGACGGGCCTCCTCCACGTTCCGCTCGTACCCGGAGATCACAATCAGATCCTGAGAGACGACACAGACAAGAAATAAAAAAAAAAAAATCTAAGATATAAATTTTCTTTTCTCACAAAACCCAAAAAGCACGCACCTGCTGCTCGTCTCCTTTATCGGGGAACTGGATGCTGACGTCGTGGTCTTTTCGGATCTGAGAGATGACCGCCCCCTTGCGTCCGATAATCTTAGGATGAAACTTTGGATCTACAGACATGGTGACCTTGAAACTGCGCAGGGCCTGAGAGGAGACAGAGCCACAGAAGAGACGTCACCCTTACTGCACCCAGCCCGTCAAACATCAAATGTGGCCCGCAACAGCATCTTATGTGGCCTGTGAGAGCTTTAAAGATGTATTCACATCTTAAGATAAGCTTATATCGCTTTAAAGCCAGCATTGATCATAAATTACATTTCCCACAATGCATGTCCATTTATTTTTCAAAGTCTGGTGTGGATAAGTGATGAGGAAAAAAGTTGAGGCTGTGAAATTACAAACAAACAAAAACTAGCAGAAAAAACAGCCCAGCGAAGATATGCTGACTGTGTTTGTACCCTGTCCTCCTGCTCGGCCTGCAGTTCTTTGACCCGCTCCAGCAGACCCTGTTTGGCTCGCTCCACGTTGGCTACCAGGCCGGTCACCTTGATCACATCCAGCTGCTTCTCGGGCTGCGGCACCCAGATGTTCACCTGCGCACGCAAACCCCCACGCGTAAACAAAAACATCTTCAGGGAAAGCTTTAAAAAAAAATTTGCATCTGTGATCCGATAACACGCAGCGAGCAGGAGTCGGCTGACCTCATACTCCTCCATCATCTTCCTGATTCCACTGCCTTTCTGTCCGATGATGTAGCGATGCAGGTCGTAAGATACTTCCACGTCCTCCGTTATGGGCACCAGCGCCTGCAGAGTGAAGAAGAAACAGCAGGGGCAAAAAAACATGACAACTAGCTAAAAAATAAAAAAACAGCACAAGGGATGCAGATTTAACCAAATAAAATGATGCTCACCAGCAGGCCAGCTCTAGCTAGCTCGCACCTCTCTGCTCGTCCAGAGATGGTGATGATGTCACATTTGCGGGGGACAAATTCTGCCTCTGGACTGACGTCGCCGTTCTCCTGTGGCGAAGCCTCCTGACCTGCGAGTTTTAGGGCTTTTTAGGATGATTCGGTCGATAAAAACTGTTCCTCAGCAGGGTTTCAACGCGACCTGCTTTGTTTCTAACCTGCGGCATTGTCGTCTCTCTCGGGGAACTTGATCTGGACCTCGTGCTCCCGGGTGAGGTGCTGGATGCGGCAGCCTTTGGGCCCCATGATGGCGCGATGGTAGCGCTGAGGGATGGCCACTTCCACGCTCACCTGGGACTCCTGCACACAAGGAAAACATTTAGCATCCCTGTGGGTTACTGTTGAGAACAATAAAACATGTTTGTCTCTTCTGAGGCACGTCAGTCCTGAAAAATCTGGTTTCACCTCATTCAAAGCAATAATTTGTTTATTTACTTAATTAGGTCCATGAACGTTTTGGTCATTTGATTTGAATTTTAATAAAAAGGTATAGAAAAACGGATATTGATTCTATTTTCATTCAGTCTCACCAGGTCTTCTATGATCTCCTGGATGCGTTTCTTCGCTGCCTCCACGCAGTCTTTTGCTCCCTTCAAAGTGACCTTCTGGCTGTTGGATCCGGTGCGAGGGAAGCTCACGGCCACGCCGCCGTACTCCTCCGCCAGCTCCCGCAGCACCTGACCTCTCCGACACACGAAGTGACGATGGTGGCGAATGTCAACCTCCATGTTGTCCTCCACAACGTCGTCCTGCAGGAAGACAACTCAACTAGTCAGAGGAGAGGATTTCTGGGTGAAAAACAAACCACTGAGGGGCTTAGCTTGGCTTTAAAGGAGCTAATCTGAGTGAGATCAAGACTAAAGTGCACCTCAAAGATATCAGAGTTGTTCATGCAAAAGCTATTTTTAAAAAAACTTTACATTGCTATTAGTTTAGGTCAACACTGTCATTCCATTAGAAACGTAATATTACTGCTGGAAGTGTTACAGTTAGCTGCTGCTGTTATTTGCTGCTATGAATTTTCAGAACCTTTTTACACCGACAGTAATCCATTCTGGCTATGGTCCCGCTCAGACTAGCCGTTAACTCATCAATCCGGTCAGAATTAAACTCTATTTCTCCAAACTGAGGCCGTTCAAAGAGCCATACTCACCAGGTAAGATACTAAGTGTTCAAAAGCTTTGCACAGAACCACACATCAAAATATTTGAACTATTTAAATACCTAAATAAACAATTATGCTAATCATTTGAATCTAAAAAGGCTGAAGTAGTCATGGTGTGGAGGTAGTTACCAGGTTTTTCACCAGATTCTCCAGCTCCTTCTGAGCCTGACGAACAGCCTCCTCCTTCCCTACGATGGTGATCAGCTCCTGCTCGGTGTCATCGGGCGACGGGAAGATGATCCTGGCCCCCGTTCTGTCCCGCACGCGGCGGATGTTGGCGCCGCCTCGTCCGATCAAGAACTTGTGGTACTCCGGTTTGGCCTGCAGCTCGGCAGTGAAGTTGTTGACTTGCTGAAAGAGGAAGAAGAGAAGATCTCTCGGTGTTCGATCCACGAACGGTAAACAAAACCTGTCCGTCCCCTAGCGCTCAGACCGACCTTTTCTTCCGCCAGCTGCAGCAGCTGTTTCCTGGCCTTCTCCACTTCGCCCACGGGTCCGCGGATGGTGACTTTATCAGAGCCAGAGCCCTCGGAGGGGAAGTGGATGTGGACCCCGCCGCAGTCCTCCATGATGGAGCGCACCAGGCAGCCCTTGGAGCCAATCAGAGAATTGTGAAGTCTGGCCGGTATGCTAACCTCCGTCTCCTTTATGTTGGCCTGAGGAGATGAAGACGAACAGAATGATGAGAAGATCAGAAAAACTTTAGCGTCTGAAAAACATTTGTTCTCTTTTTAATTTGTAATAAATACAAAAAAGTAGTACAATCAATATTGTAACAGCCAAATTTATTTCAGGATTAATTTCTCTGGGTTTCTATGACTTATATAGTTTGTTGATATGTGTAGTTTTTCACACCGCCTTTAGGGGGCGCTGTGCTCAAGTGTATGTAATGCAACCTGTGGAAGCCAGTCAGAACTGGGCTAGATTATAAAGTTAAAGGAAGCCAGAGCTGTGTCATATTTTGTTTTCTAATAAGTTTATAAAAGTTTTATATCAAATTTCTTTCTTCTATTTTGTGGTTTTTAACATTTAAGGTAATGTGCAAAAGTCTTAAGCCAATGAAGCCTTAAGCCTCATTTCTTTATTTCACCCTTTTAAAAATCTTTTAAAGTCGTCTTGACCTTCAGGCTTTTTGACGGTCTTTTACAGATTTTCTTTGGCTGCTTTTTGACTCATTTTCAGAGCAGTACATGAGCATTTTCAGAGAAATGTTTATTTCTTAAGCCATTTCCATACTTCAAAATAATCTGAGTAAGTCCTCTGGACAGGTTCTACCTAGATTATTGAGATGCGTCAAGACATTTCCATATTTATTGATTAATCTAAGAGTCATTTAGCCATAAAAAACTGAAACTCAGGAGACAAACCAGTGTTGTGTCAACTTTGTTTTTAAAGACAGACTCACCAGTTCTCTCTGGATGGCGAGGACTCGATCTCTGGCGGCCTCACAGTTGCTCTTCTTCCCTGTGATGACGATCATTTCGGAGTTGCTGTTTTCAGTCGGCAGGTCGATCTTAGTGTTCGTCTCCTCGCGGATCTGATGACAGCAAGCTTCACTAAGATTTTCTGCTTTCCATGTTACTTGACAGGATCTGTGCCACAATTCCTTTTCGTCTCACCTTTTTGATGTTCGCGCCGCCTTTTCCGATGATGTTCTTGTGAAACTGCTTGAAGATGGGAACGGAGATCGAGAAGCTGTTCTCAATCTACGAAGGAGAAAGACATTAGGAGTCTGAGCAGAGACAGATTGAAGGCAGTGAGGGAGACGGAAACTGTTGGGTTGTACCAGGTCTGCGATGATCTTCTGCAGGAACTTGGCACATTTCTCCACCTCGTTCTTCGGACCCCTCAGCTGGACAATGTCGCTCTTCTGCGACGGGTCGGGGAAATTAATGATGACCTAAACGCCAACAAGGATAAAATTAAACGTCTAAATAAATGTCTTTACAGCTCTGAAGAAGTGAAGTGGTTTGAGAGGAATCTCACCTCAGGAAATTTGTCTCGAACTTCTTTGATCTTTTCCCCCTTCTGTCCGATGATTGTCCGGTGGAACTTCTGCTCCACAATCAGGTCTTTGGTTCGTTCATTTTCCTGGAAAGAAAAACAGTCAGAGTTAAAGAAGTCCCTTTAGCTTACGCCGCTCCGTAGGTTTGAATCCCCTCACCATTCTCTGGACCATCTCGATGAGTTCTCTTCGTGCCAGCTGGACTCCTTTAGGGTCTCCTTCGATACGAACCAGGTTGCTTCTCTCCGAGTCCTGCGGGATTCTCACCGACACTTTGTACTGCTCCTTGATCCGATTGACTGAAGAACAGGAGAAGAATTAGAGGCACAAAAAGAAAAATTATTGGAAAACTAACACTCCCTGTATGTCTGACACGGAACGATTACTAAAGAAGAAATGTAAAACCATGTTTCCACTGTAAGAAAAGGATTTTTATTCAATACAAATATGACAAGTTTGTATATTTACCTATAAGAAAATTATATTCCCACAATGGAAAATGTGTTTTATGCAAATAATTATACAAACTTGCCGCATTTCTTTCGAATCAGGAACTCGTGAATTATTTTAATACTTTTGACTTAATAAAAAAACAAAAAGGATTAAAAGAAAATCAGCTAAACACATCAGTGTTTAGGATCTGAAAACACAAGCTGTGTAGTTGCCTAAATCACTTTACATTAAAAACTAAACATTTTAAAAGTTTTTATGGTATAAAGGAGCAGGTAAATGCTGCAGTGAGAGGACTTATCAGGAGCTCAGTGCTGCAGTTTTCTCTCAGAGTATTAAATTTAATCCATGTGAAAAATAACCAAATCAGCGAGAACAGTCGTCTGATATCAGCTTTTAATATTAGCTGTTGGATATTTGCAGTTTCTGCAAAACTGCGGTAACGAATTCTTGATTCATGAGTCGAGGACGACACGAACCCTCCTCGATACTTCAAACTGAGAACCTGACAAAACATATCTGCAGCCAAAAAAAGATGTTAAAATTAAATTGCAAAAAACATGGCAAGCTCCACTGGCACCTAAATTCTTAATAACCTTAAGGTTAGCAGATGGATTTATTTTTCTGCTGCAGTCAGCAGGAAACACAGATTTACTCACTGTTGGCTCCGTTCTTTCCAATGAGGTGTCTGTGGAACCGTGGATCTATGATGACTTCAGTGTAGTCCATCCTCACCAGCTGGAACACACACAGACAAAAGAGTGAACATTTAGTTTTTCAGTCTTTGTTAAATGTGTGTGTGTGTGTGTGTGTGTGTGTGTGTGTGTGTGTGTTCTGACCAGGTCCTGGATGATCTCTTGTATCTGGGCCTGAGCCTGCTCCACCTCCTCTGTTGGCCCCTCCAGACTGATGCGTTCCTCACCGTCTGTGAACTCGATGTGAACCTAAAAACACCAGCCAAGGCGATGCAGTCAAAGAACCTCTTCTCCTCCAAACGTTTGTTAAAAACACCTCTGCTGACGTCAGGCTTCAAGTCCACCAATTTCTGCTAAATTGCACAGAATGGAAAGGTCTGGAACAACTAACCACGGCGCACTCAACCATCCCGAAACCCCTGGAAAAAATAGCCTAAAGGTATTAGACTACAGAAAAACAAATGGTGTGCCATGAATCGGGCATGAACCGGTGAAGGAAAACCCAAACCAACTTGGTAAAATGTGGGCTAGCTAGGAACGCAGCTTGTGAAATTAAATCCAGAACATGCACCATCTTTTCACTTCCTGCACCTAAAGTCCGGTACACAGGACACCTGTAGACCTCTGTCAGGTCAATGTCAGAGCAAAGACTTGGCTCTTTTTCTGGTGTGACATGATGTGATGATGCTCCCATTTTGTTTCTGTAGGTTAGCATTTTGTCGACATTAGATGCATTCATGATCTCTAAACTCTGTGGTTACCCGGGGCAGCTGCTGCGTGATCCTCCCGATGTTCTGCCCTTTCTTGCCGATGATGAAGCGATGAAGCCAAGCTGGAGCGCTGACCTCCACCACCATCACACTCTTAGCCTGGACACACAACAGATATTATCACGGTTAAACACACGCACACACAAAGACTGAATACTTGGGCTTTGTTGGTTCTCATTCTCCAGTTTTGCACTTTCACCTCCAGACCAACGATGTTCTGAAGGAAGTTTCATTAAAGCACAGAATGTCCTTTGCAAAGTATAAATGAACTTAATAGAGGTGACTTTTGTGCTGATGCTGCAACACAACTAAAATCTGCTAGATCTTTATAAAAGGACTTCAGCACTACAAATACTTTTAGAAAAGATTTCTCAAACTTTTTTTGTTGCCTCCTGTTTATTTTTTACATGAATTGCAGAAAACATAAGATTTTATCTAAATAATAAAAAGTTGCAATTTTTAGTTTAAGCGATAACCCTATCAGTGAACCATGTGGATTACCACAATAAAAACAGCTTTAACGTCTCGGTCCCGTCCGCCTCACCTTGGCGTAGACCTGTGTGAGCGCAGGCCCCAGTTTGTCGGGCTCCCCCCTCAGGATGATGGTCTCCGAGGCCGAGTCTAGCAGAGGCATCTCCACCGACACCCCGGTGGCCTCCAGGATCTCCTGCAGGGTGTTGCCCTTTGGACCGATGATGTACTTGTGCTGAGACTTCTTCACCTCCACAGAGATGGTCGTGGTCTTCCTCTTCTGCAGAAACAGGATGCAGAACCGATGAGAAACAAGGAAACAAGACGAAACAGAGAGGTGAAAGACAGAAAACTAGAAGGAGTTGGCCTAAATGATCAGGCTGTGTGACAGAGGAGATGTGGAGACAAGAGGTGACGGTTCGGGAAGGTGGATTTGTTTTTGCCTCTCATATTTATGCACTAAACAACATTAGTATTCCCATCCTGTTGCTCTTCTCTGAAATCCAATTTTCTCTCTGCATCGTCTCTGTCTTGCCAATCAAAGGAGCTCATTGAGCACACACACACACTTCCTCTCCATATTGGAACCATCCGTCTGATGCCTTCCTTTCAATCTCATCAGATGAGATTTGGCACGTAGTGGAAAATAAAACCATAACTGAAAACAACAATAAAACCAACCAAACAAACAAATTTGTTTTGTAGAAGAGCTTTAAGTGTCCCTGTGGCGGAGCAAACAAGTGAAAAGTGAGACGGCGATGACACGAGAAAACCCCAGAGTTCTTAAGTTTCACCAAGTGCTGTTTTTTTGTTTTTTTTTTAACTCAAAGCTCAAAACTTATCTCTGATCGTTCTCAAAAGAATCTGAGAGGCGGCAACACCTGATCGTCTGTAAAACATCTGAATAAATAAACGGGAAAGATCAAAAAAGGACCAAATAAATGTAAACATCAAAGGCGGCACCAGAAAACAAAGAGAATCCCTCGTTTCGGCACTCACCTTATCTTCGTAGATGGCTCGGATGCGGTTGACCGCCAGAGCGACGGCCTCCTTCTCCCCGGTGATGACGATCTCGTCCTTCGGCAGGCTGGGTGGGGGGATGCTGATGCGAGCGCCCGTCTCCTGGCTCAGCTCCTGCACCAGCCGGTTGTGGGCTCCGGCAATGAAGGGATGGAAGGCCTTCTCCAGGGCGAGGCGCTCCACCGCACGCTTGTCCTGACAAGGAACAAGGGAGTCAGAGTGGCTCAAACAACAGGAAACGCCCTAATTAGTCTCACTGATGATGTCATACGTCAGTATCGTGTATCACCTGCGACGTTTCATGCCCGAGTTTTGAATCAAAATGATAGTTGTAGCCGTTTTTGCACCATCATGAGTTAAACTAACAATGAACATTCATTAGTTGTTGAGGTATATCTGATGATTATTTTCTGAGAATTGTATTAAAATATCTCCTGTGAGTAACATGATATTTTGCAAAAACCCCAAAAAGGACCCAGTTTTCTGAAGCCAATTCTGACTGACCTGCTCAGCCGAGATCAGAAGGATTTCGTGGCGAGCCTTCTCGATGCCCTCCTTGGTGCCGGTGATGCGGATGTTGACGCTGGGGTCGTCGGGTCGTGGAATAGCGATCTTGGTGGCGGTCTTCAGCTCCAGCTCTTGCAGCTTCTCACCGTTCTTACCGATGACAAAACGGTGGTGCTCTTTCGGGATGGCGACCGTGGCAGATGCCTGGGGATGAAGGAAAAATGACTGAGCCGA
>JAVKLF010000142.1:6874867-6890183 GCA_034783495.1 Millerichthys robustus
TAGGAGAGACTCTGAGTAGATCTGCTGCAGCTGTTTGTCGATGGTTCATCTGGTGGCTACAGGATGCCTTCCCCAAGGAAGATCCAGGACACGTCCTACACTTTGGAGTCCTCCCAGGGGAGCTAGAAGAGGTGGATGTGGAAAGAGAGGTCTGGTCAAGCTGCTGGAGGAAGAAGTGGCTGATTATGGAGGGATGGAAGTTTTTCATTAAATGATTTTCTTAAATGTGACTTTAGAACCTCTGTAGTTGTATTTTTTTTTTTTTTTTTGACATGCAGGGGAACAAAAAAATGTAAGAGAAGGTTTGGCTCTTTCTTCTTTCGGGTTTTGGTTTGGTTTTCCTCTTTTGGGCATCAGCTGACCACGTGAACGCGCGTCACTCCGCGCGCTCCCGGTGGGTGGATCCCTGGCTCGCCAAACACGCAGAAACTCCACTAAAACTCGGTGAGTTTTCTACAAATCGCTCTCAGATCCGGCGGTTGTTTTCTCTCTCCGGCTTCTCTCCGCGGACCTTCTGGGCGGCCTGAGCCGGACCCGGAGCCTGTTCGAGCGGACCGATCCCCGCGAGCTTCTCCTTCAAACCACAGAATAATAACAAGGCGAGGCCGCAGCCTCTGGTTTGTCTGCATTCTTGTTTCTTTGAGCCTCATCGGGTTTTAACCTGTTACCTGTTTTAACGTTGAAGTTTTGGGGGGTCTTTTATGTCAAATTTAGGAAGTTAAAAATCAGCTCAGATCGACTCCTTCACTTTGATGTAGGCTATTAATGATCATTAAGCAATTTTCACTTTTTGTGGGAATGCAGACAAACCTGTTAATTATAACTGCGGCTCATATTTCCTCATCATATCGGTTGACAGAAGTGGATTAAAAAATCTGCTTAGTTTAAAAAAAAAATCCATAATAAAAAGTAGTTTATTTCGTGCCTGGAAGAAAATCATTGGGGACAGATTTATTTATGGCTACTTACAGGTTGTTGTGTTTTAAAAAAAAAAAAAAGAGAGCGAGACAAAAAACGTGATTTGCAACAGTGATAGGAAGGCTCTTCTAGTGAGCCGGTTTTTTTGGATCGGTTCACTAGAACCTGACGACTCGTTCAGTTCTGGAGTGGCAGATTTATCTTCTTCTTTTTTTGGCACATTACCAAAGTGTGTGTAAAATAAATTACTAATCTAACAACAAGCATTAGCCTATATTAAACGTTTATTTGTATAGCACAGCAAAAAAAGAAGCAGCTGCCTCTAAAACCAGGAGCACCAGAAACAACAGCTAAAGTTTCATCAGCTCTTCAGAAGGCGCACTGCTTGTTTCCTCATTAAAGACAAACATTTAGTACTGTCTCCACCGCTGTATTTGCTGTGTCACAGTTTGTCACTGCAATCCAGTTGAGCTTGTTTTGTGAGACTGAAAGCACTTGCTTTTCCTTTTTGTGTTTTTTTATAAGGATTTATATACTCAACTTAGAACAAAATGCTTCCTAATAAGTTATAAAATACAACTAAAAGCAAAGCTCCATTTGACTTAGACAAATGTCCAATCTCTCATTGTGTAAATAATTTGCGTATGTGTACAGTGAGACAACACATCAACAAAACAACACCCAACAAGTTGTACTGTAAGTCTGAGGATAGTCTTATCAACAGTGTCTTTCACAGTTTTTTCTTCTCTGCAGGTTAAAGTGTGATCGAACATGGCCAGCACTGTCATTGACCGTATTCGCAGCACCAGTCCACCTTCAACACCAGTACTAGGTAAGGCTGGGTCTCATCTAAGCTACAACGTTATCCTTGAATAGTTTTAGTTACTGACAGAAATGGCTCCATAAATGTGGATTTTCTTCCTGCAGCATGTTCAAAGTTGGGCGGTTGCATCCTGCCTGTTGTTCAGATCGCCATTGGTGAGTCATAGATTCGCTTGTTTGATTTGAAGACCCTTTATTTCTCATCTGAGGAGTTTTCTCCGTTCTGACTATAAGTGTAAGAAAATATTGATTCTCTGAAATAACATAAATAATGCCATATTTGTTTTCCTGATAATGTATCGATTTTATATTGAGGCTTAATGAAATAATTTAATAAGAAATGTAGTTCTCCCTTTTGTTCAGTGTTCTTTTGATTGTATAAAAATCAACTATATTTAATCTGATTTTATACATGTAATGCACTGTGTGCTCTTTATACGAAGTTTTAAAAAATTGAATCCTTTGGAGAAAAAATGGCAATATCTCCCTTATAGTATCGAAATACATTGTGATACATTCCTGTGTTGTGATACATATCATATCGTCAAATTGCTAATACACAGACCCAGTTCTGACTAAAACGTGTGGAGTTGTAAGCCACAAAATGCCACTGAGTTGCTTCATTTATATAAGCTGAACCCACATGCAAATCACTCTCCCTTATGATGGTCAACAAAGGCACTAATTATGGTGATAAATTAGTCTCACGACCAGATTCTTTTCTTTTTTCTAGTATGAGAATCAAAATGTTTGAAAAGAAAAAGAAATGAGCTCCTAAAAGTTGGACTCTGTAACATCTTTTCACCCCTCTTCTGTCCACCAGGGGCAGTATACCTGAACGAGTGCCCACGCCAGCCCTACATCCCCATCTACCTGGTAGTGGGCGGGGTCTTTGGACTGATTCTCGCCATTCTTGCGTGTCTGCCCTGTGCCCACCAGTCCAAAGATGAAGCTCCCAACATGCTGACCACCATTTGCACCAGCTGGAACTCGCTGTCCTCCCTGTTCATCTTCTGCTGGTTCATCGCAGGTGAGCACTTTCTGACAGAATCATCCAAGGACAAAAATCATTGGAGCCGAGACATGTTTTGGTTGCCTGGCAAATTCTCGATGGAGGTGTTCTTTAAAAAAAACAAACACCTAAAATACCTGCTCTAAATTTACATCAACATTTATACCACCAACAATACATCTGTAGGAAGCCGAAAGAGAGCTCTAAAATATTGGTTAGATGTTGTAGTAACACACATGAGCCACTAGATGGCCACCTTTTTAATTTTTTAATCATAGCTGCTCACAAATTCTTTTCATGTTGGTGCAAAATAAATTACAGGATTAAGCTTTTTTTCATGTTCTAGGTAACGTGTGGATCTACTCTATTTATCAGCCAAACTACGTCAAGAACGCAACCAATTTGGAGTCTTACTGCGACAAGACCCTCTACCTGTTCGCCTTCTGGTCCACCACGTTGATCTACATCCTGGTGGGCCTGTTCCTGGTCCTCGGCTGCTGCGCCCTCTTCTGCATGTGCCTGTGTGGCCGAGCCGACCCCGACGATGACGTGTAGCGCCGCTTCCTGAAGCGGAGTCACGTGTCCCGCGTGCTGCAGACGCCGCTAGTGTTGCAGTCGTACCAACGGTTTGAAAGGCCTCGCTGGACTTCCCTGAAAGAGTTCTTCCCATGAGTAGATTTTAACACTGGTTCTAAAAAGATTTGAAGTGATGGTTCAGAACCTTTTGAGGGGTTTTGCTGTAAACGGTTAACATCTTACCTGTTGTAGATGGCTATGTGAATGACCTCGGTTAGGAGAAACCTCTTTAAAGGGATAGTCTGGTCATTTTTATAGTGATGTTGACATCAACCTCCGAACACAGAGACGGGAATTTTGTACCTGTAGCTCATCAGCGCCCCCTGCAGTTAGAGCCATGTTACTTTTGACCAAAAGCCACAAGAGCCTCTAAATATTTTTATATATGATTAAGTGACATTTAAGTTTTGCTAATTTGTTTGTGAGGAAAAAAACAGTCATCTGTTTTAAAGATTATAGGTTTACAAATAGGTGCAACATGCAAAATATAAAATAAAAATGTGCCTCTAATGAAACCTTGTTAATGAAGTACCTTAAGTCAATACAGGTTATGGTCTTCTGTTTGGGGTGGGGTGGGGGAACAGGAAAAAGTTATAATTAAATTACTAACAAACTGTGCTTTGCTGTCATTTTTCTTTTTGGAAACATGTATTTTGCTCTAACTGCTGAAGAAAATAATGTTCACAGTAAAAGGCAACTGTAGTGTTAATGTATGCTATATGAAAAAAGATGGAGCAAAGGGAGAACATGTAAACTTCACACAGAAAGGCCGAGAGGCGATCATGTGACCTCACTGACGGGCAACAACTTTTAAAATGACCAGACTGTCCCTTTAATTCTGACCAGATTAATGAGATTTGAGTATATAGATTGCAACATATTAAAATAACTCTATTCATATTATTTTCCAGATTTTTATATGATCAACTTTGTTATATTCAGCTATTATAGCGGAAATATTCTAGTACATTATACTTAACCAGTGGTGGTATTGGTTCCACTAATCAGCTAATATCTAGTAGTGGACTAATTATTTCTAAATAGTAGTAATTAGTACTAAAATTTCTTCTAACTGGAGTCTTTCAGAGAACTATCAACAACAGATAAGATATTGTTTTTATAACTTTTACACTCAACTACCACTTCAAAAGATCTGAACTTTCCCTTTAAGGTCTTAATGCCTGAAAGTTTTTTACCTCTGAAGAAGCTGGAAAAAAGTATTTAGTCTTCTCTGTTCTTTACCTGCTTTTTTAACATGAACAGTATATAAATATATACGAGGTGTTGATATATTTTTATGATAGATTTACACAGACTGCAAAATTATATATTTCTTTTTAATGGCTGTGATCATTTATTACATTTGTTTTGGGATTTATAAACAACTTGTTCCAAATGACACATGGTTGAAATAAAACTTTGGATTTGGACATCAGCCTTACTTCTGGAACTGTTTTAAATCTTATCATGTTCTGTTTAAAACCACTTTATTATTATTATTATTATTATTGAGATGTTAAAGCATATAAATCAGTGAAAAAGAATAAAGCCATTTATTGGTGATTTTAGGTCACATGCTTGATGTACACTAGATAAAAGGTTTTTCAAGTTGAATAATCACAAAAACATGTTCTAACTCGTTTGATCACTCAACGTTTGGTTCTTCCAGTTGTGGAACTAATAAATCACCTCAGGTTCACCTTTTAATACCAGACGTTAAAGAATTAATGAAATTATTCCTTTAGTTTTGAAGCCTACCTGTGGGCTCCATCCTCTTCCAAGGTAAATGTCTTGAAGCTCTTGAACCGTAAAAGTTGATATCTGAGCGAGACCGATGGAACAAGATGTTAATTGATCGGCTTTTAACTTGGCATGACTTTGTGATTCCCGATATTGAGGTTGAGCAGCTGTGGCGGCCATCTTGGATCAAGCTGTTTTTTTGCATGCTCAGCTTTATTTGCTTAAATCTTTATCGAAGCAACGTTTGGATGGTCCAGCTGTGCGGCAATCATAGCATAAAACCTCAAACCAAACAGAATGTCTTGTAGTTGCACGTAGTTGGGTTACCACGGAAACACACAGTGGACACTGCCACTGGCAGCAGCTTTAACTTCTCTTTTCATCTTGTCTCTATCTGTAGTCCTCATAAAATAAATGTGACAAAATGTAAAAAAATGGTTCCTTTTTAGGAAGCACTACAATAGCCCCTGTTGCTATTTTTAGAACATGCACGGTGGTGCTGGTGACCCCTGATGTAACTACATTGATACGGTAACGATTGGGTTATCACTACAACCGAGCCATGACTTCTCCTGTAGCGTCTGTGAAGGGGTGGCATGAGCGTTACGTGAATTAAATCAAAACAACATCGTCACACTCAGGAGTGCACATTCATTCCAAAACGGTTACATTTGTTGGAATGTATACAGCTGAAATAAACAACCTAAAATGAGTAGGTTGATAATTTATCAGAACAAATAAATTTTATATTGAATTATGTCATTCTTTTACTAAAATTTAAACATTTTTTCCTCTGCAAAAAACAAAACAAAAACTAACGACAAGTCTAACAGAAACATAGAATTTCCTGTATTTTTGACAACAGCTGAAGTAAACTATTCAAAACAGTTAAGACATTTTTCCTCAGAAAAGCAAATCTGGAAAAACATTTCTTGGTAATTTAGGGTTGGGATGATGGGCGGGGTTTATTCTACCGGTATTATTTAAACACTTTGATACCTGCCTTTGAGCAGAGGACCCCGAACATTAAGAAACTCCACTAGCTGGGTAAGTTTTCTACAAACATCAGGCGCGTTTTTTTCCTCTTCTCTCTGCAGACCTTCTGAGCCGGACTCAGAGCCTGTTTGATTGGACGTAGGACTGATCACCAGTAGAGCTTCCTTAAAACCACAGAAGAAAAAAAGAGACCAAAAATTGATTATCTTCTGCTCTGGTTTGTCTGCACTATTTTTAACCACACCAGGTTTTCACTGAGCTAGGTAGGTTGACGTTTTGTGAAGTGAAGAAGTTCTATCAGCTCAAAGTGCAGCAAACCACAGCGGTCAAACCCTTACCGTATAAAGGATGTTTCTGACAAAGTTTGAAGAAAATGCAGTGTATGGTTTTAAGATTGTTCCACTTTTAATGCAATTTAAGACACAGCTTAATGGTTTTCACACCTTTTTTACAGGCAAATTAAATAGTTATGCATTTATGTATTGCAGTCAAACCTGTTATGAAGTACCGCAAGGGAAAAGAGCTCATAATTTGTCCCATTATGTTAGAGTCTAACATAATGGGACAACACTGATTCAGCAGTCTAACAGTTAGACTGAATCAGTACTTCTCAAGAAGTGGGCCGCGCCCCCCTGAGGGAACGCAGACAGGTGTCAACAACTATTTCCGGAATGTTCACATTGAAACTTTTTTTGTCCTTAAAGATCAACAACAGAAATCAAGATTCTTCATGTATCTTAAAAGTTTTTTCTTCTCTGCAGGTTAGAGTGTGATCGATCATGGCCAGCAATGTCATTAAGCAAATTCGCAGCACCATTACATCTTCAACACCAGTACTAGGTAAGGCTTAGTCTTGAAGAATAAAAATCTGTGCGTGTTCTTTTAGTTGAAAGCTGGAATCATACGCAGAGAACCTGTTCTGTATTCTTTTAGAACAATATTTCATCTGAAAACACCATTTCTCTCCCCGGCCAGTGCTGCTTCAGCCGAAGTCCTAATCAGCTCTTTCAATGTCATCTACACTTGCTCTTTGTAAACCTAAAGTCTCTTTAACACGTCAGCATTGATGACACTGTAACAAGGAAGTACATTTACTTTAAGCGTCTATCTGAAGCTCAGTTAACATATCAAACATTCTCAACTCAGCTACAATAAATGTCCTTGAATGTCCATAAATGTGTATTTTCTTCCTGCAGCATGTATACAGTCTGGATTTGCCATCCTGCCCGTTGTTCAGATCGCTATTGGTGAGTCATAGATGTGCTTGTTTGAATACAATTTATTTCTCATCTGAGGAGATTTCCCCGTTCTGACTGTGGGTGTAAGAAAATATTGATTCTCTGAAATAACACCATATTTGTTTTCCTGATAATGTATCGATTTTATATTGAGGCTTAATGAATGGATGTAAGAAGAAACGTGAAACACAAATGCAGTTCTCTCTTTTGTTCAGTGTTCTTTTGATTGTATAAAAATAAACCAAATATAATCTGATTTTATACATGTAATGCACTGTGTGCTTTTTATATGAAATTTAAAAATTGTAAATCTTTTGGAGAAAAAATGGCAATATATCGCCTCTCTTATAGCATCAAAATACATTGTGATACATCGTGATCCCTGTGTCGTGATACATATCATATCGCCAAATTGCTAATACACAGACCCAGTTCTGACTAAAACGTGTGGAGTTGTAAGCCACAAAATGCCACTGAGTTGCTTCATTTATGTAAGCTGAACCCACAGGCAAATCACTCTCCCTTCTGATGGACAACAAAGGCACTAATTATGGTGATAAATTAGTCTCACAATCTGAGCACATACAACCAGATTCTTTTCTTTTCCAGTATGAGAATCAAAATGTTTGAAAAGAAAAAGAAATAAGCTCTTAAAGGTTTGAGTCAGTAACATCCTGCCACCCCTCTTCTATCCACCAGGGGCAGTATACCTGATCGAGTGCCCACGCCAGCCCTACATCCCCATCTACCTGATAGTGGGCGCCGGGCGGGTTTATTGGACTGATTTTCGCTATACATCTGTGTCTGCTGTGCACCCTGGGGTCCAAACACAAAACGCTGTTGACCATTTGCCTCATGTGGATCTTGCTGTACCCCCTGTTCATCTTCTGCTGGTTCATCGCAGGTGAACACTTCCTGACAGAATTATTCAAGCACAAATTGTAGTGACACACATGAGCCAGTAGATGTCCATCTTTTTATTTTTTTAATCCATAGTTGCTCACAAAGCCTTTTCATGTTTGTGCAAAATAAATTTGAGGAACTGTCAAACTACAGAATAAATATTCTTTTTCTTTTTTCTTCTTCTTCTAGGTAACGTGTGGATCTACTCTATTTATCAGCCAAACTACGTCAAGAACACAACCAACTTGGAGTCCTACAGCAACAAGACCCTCTACCTGTTCGCTTTCTGGTCCACCACGTTGGTCTACATCCTGGTGGTCCTGTTACTGGTCTTAGTCTGCTGTGTCTGCATGATGAAATTGGCCGAGCCGACCCCGACGACGAGCGACCCCAACGATGACGTATAGCAACGCTTCCTGAAGCGGAGTCACGTGTCCCGCGTGCTGCAGACGCCGCTAGTGTTGCAGTCGTACCAACGGTTTGAAAGGCGTCGCTGGACTTCCCTGAAAGAGTTCTTCCCATGAGTATTTTAACAACATCTTACCTGTCGTAGATGGCTATGTGTGAATGACCTCAGTTAGGAGAATCAACTTTAAAGGGATAGTCTGGTCATTTTTATCGTCAATTATAATCAATTAACTATTTTAGTAAGGCAGACATTAACCCCCTGACTCAATATCAATACAAATGTTACAATTTGAGGGACATTTTCTATTTCATCTTTTTTTTTCCACAGAAAATATGTAATATTTATGTTCATGCTCCCCTACTGTATTTGTGCACAGTTGTATCTTTTTTCCTGCCTCCCTGCTGGTCGAGTCTCGTGAACAAATCCGGTCTAATAATAAATCAGAAAACACCACCTTCCTCTGCACCCTCCTCAAAGTATGTTTTATTTTAATTGTAGGTAACATTTATAAATAAATTTGGCCACCACATTGGTGGACAAAAATTCATGCAATGCAGAAGTTTGGGTTTTATGAGGCATTCATTTTTATTTTTTGTTCAATTAACCAGATAATGAATATCTGACAACAATGTAAAAGTTTGTACAATACCATTCTCGTGACCAGATGTAAAGGTTTTAAGACTGAAGTTGGTTTAAGACCCATGGACCGCCCAGATCAGCTGTTCCCTCTGTCAATATAAACAGGTTTATATTTAAATTTCCCCAAACTGGAGTCTTTCAGAGAACTATCTACAACATGTAAAATTGTAACATCAACAATATATAAATATATATGAGGTGTTAATATATTTTTATTATAGATTTACACAGACTGCAAAATTATATTTTTCCATTTTAATTCCTGTGATCATTCAACAAGTTTATTTGGGGATTTATAAAATAACTTGTTCAGCTGAAATAAAAACTTGAATTTGGACATCAGTCTTACATCTGGATCCGTTTTCAATCTGATCATGTTTTGTATAAAAAAATACTTTTTAATTTTTATTTTTGAGATTTTAAAACAGTGGGAAAAAAGAATAAAGCCATTTATTGGTGATTTTAAGTCATTTGCTTAATGAACGCTGGATAAAACAAAGTTTTTCAACTTGAAAAATATCACCAAAATAATGTTATAACTCATTTGATCACTCGACATTTTGTTCTTCCAGTTGTGGAACAGATAAATATCTGGAAATAAAAGCTGAAAATGTAAATCCAATCTCAAAGTCATCTTTTAATTCCAGACATCAGAGAATTAAAGAAGTTAGTTGGACTGTTCCTTTAGTTTTGAAGTGTGGGCTCCATCTTCCATGTTTTAAAAGAAGAATCTTATTATTTGATCTGTCTCGCTCCAATAACAAATGGAGCAATAAGAACTTTCTCTTAATTAAGCAGCTTTTAAATATCTGGACTGTTTTGCTTATTTTACCTTTTTGAGTTACAAATACTTTGGCACTTTAATCTTCATCGTTTTTGGTCAAAAACAACTTTGAACACTATATTTAACCTCAGCTGAGTTTATTATGTGTTTATTACCACAGCAGTAGTATTTAATAAACATAAATTACATACAAAACATAAAATGAAATATTCAAAAACAGCAGTAATATGTTATAATGGCGCATATGTTCTATAAACATTTCCACTCCTTATAAGGTGAAATCTTTTTCAGAGCTGACCGTCTGATTGGTGGATGAAGCCGTGATGTCAGCATGGTTTGCGAGACACGCTGTCCAGAGTTTTGGCGTGGACAGGCTTGTAGAGCAGGGTGAAACTGGAGGGACTTAGGAGGCCATTACCCTGGGCGTCAGTTTTCCCCATCAGGACGTAGTTCTGACCTGTACCAGAGAGACAGATTTACAAAAAACGTCTCAAAAAGATACGTCAAACAGAATGAACTTTTAGTAAGAAACAGATGACCAGTTGGTTATATTAGGTCATATTTTTTTCCCATTTAATTAACAACTTTTTTGTTTTGTGCATCAGCATTTTTACTACCTTTGAAAACTGTTTGCAGACCAGTTAGCTTCCACTAAATTAGGTTTTGCCAACTTTAAGTCCACTAACAGCTAACTGACAAACTAACATCACCAGGTTTGTGTCAGTCCCGCCAGTCCTCAGCTCCGAGGAGATGAAGACGTGTGATGCCGATTAAGGCTGTGTCCGAATTCAGAGGCCACATCCTCACGAGGCCGCATTTTGAAGGCTGATTACATGTTTTAAGACAGCAAAACTCTTCTTTGCTCCTTCACAGTTCTATATCTTTTGCATCGGAATATGGGTCTCAAATACAAAATAGAAAAGAACAATGCATTTTGTACCTTTGGTAAGTCCAGGGCATCTCCTGCAGGTGGAGGTCAGTGTGACTGTCTTGACAGGTCCTGATTTGGTGAGATTGAGGTGCCCTGTCTTGTAGGCCCTGATCAGGGACACTTCGACTGTAGCTGAACCAGTTGCTCCGCTGCTCAGAAAAGTAACCTTTCCCGTAATAACTGGAAGAGAGACCAAAACATTGGTCATCGTGCCAGATGTGATTGTCAATTGAAAGTCAAAAGCTGAAACCAAATTAGGTGAAATATTTATGTTTGGTGAAACTGAATCCTGCTTGTTTGAACACGTCAGGTTGTAGCTCACCAAAGTCGTGAGTGCAGAAGCTGGACTGGAGAGTTCCTGTTCTCCTACAGGGTTGTGTACACTGTGGGTTTAGTGGAAAAGCTGTGGGAAATTCACAAATCAACAACATATTCGAACATAAGTAAATAACTTTCTTCCCAATCTTCTTCTTCACAATGAGTCAATCCTCCTCTGTCCTCACTCCATCTAACTTCATGTCCTCTAACTTCATTCGTATATCATCTCTAACATACTTCCATCAATATACCCACTGTCCCTCCTCTGGACATGTCCAAACCATCCCATCTGGCTTCTCTAACTTCATCTCCCTGTGGTTCAACCTGTGCTGTACCGCTGATCATCTCATTGCATAACTTTCTTCCCAAAACAGACACAAAAGTAAAGAATCACAAATCATTAAATTCCACTCACGTTTCTTAATGACAGTGGGCTTCTTCGTCACAGTCTTGCCTGATCCTGGTTTAGATGTTGGTTTAGGTGTTATCTTAGGTTTACTTATTGGTTTAATTCCAATCTTTGGGGTCGGCTTCACTGGTTTGACCTGTGGTTTCATGGTGGGCTTGGGTTTCACAGCAGGTTTACGTGTGGGTTTAGGCTTCGCAGTTGGTTTGGGTTTGGCTGTAGGTTTAACTTTGGGTTTCATCGTAGGTTTTATCACGGGGAACTTAGCTGTGGGTTTGGTGGGTTTGGGCGTGGGCTTGACTGACGGCTTGGAAGTAGGTTTGCGATAAGGAGGTTTCTTCACCAGTGGAGTCCTCAATATTGGCTTTTTGGGTAGCTTGGGGGTTGGTTTTGGACGGAGCCCTGGTCTGAGTTTCACAGATGGTTTGGGAGTTGGTTTGGAGATCTGTTTAGTGGTTGGTTTGGGACTTGGTCTTGCCGTTGGCTGCAAAGTTGGTTTAGGTGTTTGTTTTAAAAATGGTTTGGATGATGGTTTAGGTGTTGGTTTGATGGGTTTCCTCGGCTTCACAGTTGGTTTCTGAGGACTGGAGATGGGCGTAGGACTGTAGATGAAGTCACCACCAGAAGTAGGCATGCGGGACCCAAGGGGCACACTGGTGTAATGGGCCATGAATCCATCTGAGGTCACGCTCAGATCAGACACAAACTGGACAAGAAGCTCATTGGCATTCGTCACTATGGTACTACACAGAGATGGGAAAATTATAGTATATTTAATATAAGAAATTTATTTAAACTTCTGTCTTTGCATTTTTCTCACCCTGGTGGTCTATCTCCGCAGAATTTCCCAATCCTCCTTGTGTCATCGTTCTCTCCACCGTTAAACAATGCCACGTAGTCATAGCGACAGTATGTATCCGACTCCAAATCCAACTTCTCAAACTTCACTTCAATCACCTGGACAAGAAATGGCAACACAAATTATGAATGGAATGAACCTGGTTCCTGTTTATTCTGTGTACGTTTCATGAAGTAAGTACAGTACAGTGAGTACAGGAGGAGGTGCTGAGGGATTTTTGACATAAAGAGGGGTATTTACTCCCTCACTTGCTCCCAGTTCCTTCCTTGTTTTCTCAAGTTGAACACACCTGCAGGGACTCAATGAAGTCTTTCATTTGACCTTCATCATCAGGCTAATCTTGTACTATTTTAACTTTGACAACTCAAATGAAGGTAGTGTTTTTGATTTTTGAAGATTATTTCACCTCTCATTTAAGAAGTTTTCTCATGCTGAGTCAAAAACAAATGCAAAAAGTTCATCAAAAGTCTAAAAGAAGTCAAATTACCTTTTTTTGAAATGACTTAATTTATCATACCCAATATAGTAAAGATTTTGGATAACATTTCTTCTACTGTTAGAGTTTAAAAATCAAGTTGTATCATAAAAACCATGAAAGTTCAGTACAGTCAGCTTACGTTACTTGGCTCCACAGAAATGTGCCAGGAGCAGCTGATTCCTGCTGGGTAATTTGAATTTGGCCAGTTGGGCGTCTTCACAGAGCCTTGTGATTTGGTCAGGCGGCCCCCACAGAACTGGTTCTCTGTTGGATTGAAAGCAGCTTATTGAGTCAAAGACTGTACCAGTTTCTTTATACCAAGGAGAATTGTTGCTTAGGTCAACAAATCTGTAAAATACAAATGGATTTTGTTGAATGTTATTATCTGAATGTCAGAACAGTCTGTAATTATTACCTTCCATATGCGGTTTTCCTGCATTGAAGGCAGCCAGAAAGCCTCTTCCTCCTGTGGCTTCATCTGACACCAGCTCCAACATCATGGTGTTGGACGTGGAAATGAGGGCACCCGGTCTGAACGTCCCACAAAAACGGCCCAGTTTTTGCACTGAGTGCGAGTGACCGTTGTAGACATCCAGGTAGTCGTAGCGACAGGTGGGGTCGGCCTCAACATCAAAGAGGCGAAAAGAGAGCATGACCACATGACTCTCTGGAACCTGCCAGGTTAAAGTTAAAACATGAAATGAGATAATGTTTCCTACCTGCTGTCCTTGGGTCAAACGACCAATGAGGCTGTGACAGGATTTCTACTCGAGTCACAAAACCGTCGCACATCTAAACTTGAAAGGAGCTAACACTTGTTTTATGTTGTTTATTGGATTTGATGATTGACACCTGAAGAAACATGACGTGTTGGCAATTTAACAGTTTCATTATTCAACAAACGCCTCAGCTCAGTGGCATGTGGAAGAACCATACACAGCTACAACAGCCTGATTTATTGAGCCATTTGCAGTTTTAGCCTAGCATCTCCTCATGCTGATCGCCCAGCTTGGTCCCACGTTTCCCACATAGCTGGACTGATCCCAATGAGCACCTTTAAATCCAGATTGAGGGCATTAGAGATGACTTCCTTGAATTGTGAATGTTTTTAATAGTGATTGTTTGTATTGTCTTTTAATTGTGTAATTTTATGTAAATGTAAAATTTTTGCTGCCTCTTGGCCAGGACTCCCTTGAAAAAGAGGTTTTTAATCTCAATGGGACTTTCCTGGTTAAATAAAGTTAATAAATAATAGCAGACAGATGTGGACCAGATCTGGTGTCAAGCTGGTACTGACATGACAAGTGGTTTGTCAACCGGATGTGGACCAGGTCTTGCAATCTTAATGCTGTTTTTAAGATGGCATGCCACAACTGGTCCAGTTGTGGTTTGGCTTTTGTGATGCCCATGCATGGACCTCGTCTGGGAAATGACTTCTGGGCAACCAATAAGCCATCATTCTTTATTGTGTCTGGGAAGAGTGTTAAAAGTGTTGTGGACCAGAACTGGGCCGGACAAATTTTGTCATGATAAAAGTATAGTCCTACGTAAATTTAGAATCGCCATGCATGTTTTTGGGCTGTAGGTGGAAACCAGAGAATACAACACACATGCATGAAAAGAACAAGCACACTCTCCACAGAAAGTGGAGCTGAACGTGTGACCTTCTTGCTGCGAGACACCAGCGCTAACCAGCTGCTGCACCGTGCAGCCTGAGCTGCGAGTAACAGGCAACGTTTGGCTCATTGTCCAAATTCAACCAGGAAAGCTCCTTAAGAGCTTCGAAACTGAAAGGAACCGATGTGTGTGACTCACAGTGATGTACCAGGTGCATTTACTGTTGGGTTTGTAGTAATCCGGGAAGCCCTCACTTGCTACAATGCCGGAGTCTGTAATCAGGTGGCCTCCGCAAGGGAACATCGGCCTGAAAAGGTAAACAAATTTTAAAAAAAGAGAGGCGAAAACTGCAGTCATGCTGCAAAGTTGCCTGGTGCAGCTTCACCGAAAGGTACTGAGGTAAAAACACACACAGACTCTGAAAACTACAGTGGTAGTCTGTGTTCATTAAAGCTACCATCTTGTGAGGAGAAACGGCGGTTCTGTCAATATACAACCGCACTCAGACTGTACCACAAGAAAGTTGTCAGGAGACACAGTTTACTGCAGCTAACGGGCACTTTGAGAGACTGCAGCCACTTTCAGATAAACACACATCAAAGCAGCTTCAAACTTTTCATTTTGCTCCTGCAGAATCTATTCAGACCACCAGCTATATATATATATATAT
>JAVKLF010000142.1:6905808-6916438 GCA_034783495.1 Millerichthys robustus
AGATTAATATTTTTTAATAATTGCATCTGAGAATTTTAAACAGATATTTGTGAATTACAGTGATGAGGATCAGTTTGGTTTTTTGTAAAACAGAGTTAAAGCTAAATTTGTGTTGGCCAGTGTTGATTTGTGACTGTTGTCTGTTTCAAAGTGTCCGTCTACAATGTCTATTCTAACCTTTCTGAAGAATCAGAGTATCAGTATCAGAACGTTAATTTCAAGGTGTTTGAACAAGTCAGCAGAACACATGAGAGGCACATACAGCCAGTCTCTTCCTACCTCTTGTGGCTCCCTGTGGTTTCCAGCATCACACCGGAGTCCTTCCCGTTTGAAGAGCTGTGACTGTGGGAGCTGCGTGTGGACTGGTTCCCGCAGGACTTGCTCCCTCTAGCCATCCTGCCCTCGCTGTCCCTCTCCCCGGAGTCGTTTCCGCTGGACAACCCGTCCATGTCGTCTGAGTTCGACCCTCTTTGGTCTCCAGACAGACTTCCAGATCCCGATCCCGTCGCAGGCGACGACGACCCCCCTCCGGATGAGTTTCCGTGCTCCTGACTGGAGACATCGGACTGCTCGCAGATGGACTTCTGCACATTTACCTGCTGCGACTCTGCCTGCTGGTCCTTCTTCTCGTTGGCCCCGGCCTCTCGCACCCGAGTACTGCTGCTGGGCGATGACGTGGAGCTGTCATAACTCATAATAATGTAGAATAACTGGACAGCTCGATTGGAGCAACTCAAAGTTAAGTAGGACTACTGTGGGAACACATGTGCACCATGGTTCTCGACTGCAGGTAAAAATAAAAAGGAAAGTGAATTCTTGTTTTAAGGTGTTTTGAGTAGCGGTTCCTCCTGTTTGGATGTATTTTTTTAAAAACGTCACAAATCTCTAAAAGCCAGTGTTGTCTTGGATTTTGTAGAGAAAAAGTGTCACTCAAAGTCGCACAGACAACAGATGAATTCCTTGTTATGAAACAGCCTTGGCATAAGTGCTCCAACAGATGGGATGAGCGATGGAGAGGCAGAGTGAGAAAACAAGCTCTTGGCGAGGGCAAAGAGAAAAAAATTATAATTTAAAAAAAAAAAACTCCTTTAACTCCTGCTCCGGCCTTCTCGCTTCTTCAGAGGTGTGTTGCTTTCGGTGCTAAAGGCCACCTGAAATAAAAAAAAAAGAGGATCAGAGGAGAAAAAAAAGAAGCTTTAGAAATCTGAAAACACCTTGTACCTCTGAGAAACTAAAGTTTTAAATAAATGATAAAAAAACAGTGGATCATGAGTTTATCTTGTTGGCCTTCAAAAAAAACTTGAACATGGCCATGAAATGTTTTCTCTCCATGTAAGACCGTGTGGGTGTTCCAGCCCGAGCCAAAGATTATCTACACATAAAAAACACACCTCATGTTGTGCACAGAATGACTAATCTTTAGGACCTATTTGCATTCTGAAAGTGCGTATACATCTGAACATGAAAGGAGGTTAATTAAAGCCAAAATTACTCCGGTCGTCATAGCCCGGTCCCCTTTTACCCAGTCAAAATAAACACAAATCTCTGGTACATCAGGGTTTAAGAGTAGGCTTTCCTTATACATTTATAGTCTCCACCTACGCAAGTAAAAGTCTAGTGCTATTTATTTGCCTTGCGGAAACGACACTTGCTAATCCCTTAAGTGCTGCAGATGCGATCGCAAGACAAACTCTACGTCTAAGTCGCCAATCCTCTCAAGTTTTATACACCTGGCAGCTCCACAAGCCCCTTTTACCTGCCTGGAACAGGCGTGCAGAGGTGCTTTACTGCTGAGTTTGTCCGGGACAAGTTTAATGTGTTTCTTCAGTCCTGACGCAACAACCAAATATGGCCGCAAGGTATCAGGTATGTGCAGCTCATGACGAATGTATCTGAGTATTTGAGTTTGATGTGACCGAGCTGCCCAGGTCGTTGACTACTAAAATGCTAATCAGCATTATGTTTGGTCAGATGGGTGATGCAGACTTGCACATGACAAGCTGTGTGCTCCGTGGCCCAGCTGGACGGGGAGAAGGAACAACAGGGAGATAGAATTATGCAAGCAGGGAATGAGTGGGTCGTCAAGGCAATCGGCATCCATGCATACTTCAACAGTTGATTGCAGAAGGCATGAAGATATGACAGTAAATAACTACTAAAGCATCTAAAGGCACTGTACCAGGACAACTGAATTGCACAGATGAACAAATCAGTGCCTTCCTGTCCAAGGGGTAAATCCTGAACTCAATGCAAATCTTCACACAGAAAGACAATGAACGACCTGCATGCACAAATTCCCAGCAGAATTTGGGCCACAATTTGCCGAGTGGGAGTTAAAATGACTTTAAGTCAGGTTTTTTTGTATGTGATCTTAGCTCTCCACTCAAGTCTCCTCCCCCAGAGTGAGTCTACTTCTGCTGACTCTCGTCTGCACAGCTTTTTCAATTACAGATTCAGGTTAGGGTTAGTCAGAAATTGAGTCGGAATTTTTTACTGACTCAATTTCCGACCAAGACCGCCTGAAGTGTACTTGTCAAGATTCAAATGTAAACAAATGACTTGTAATAATAAGTGGCAACAAAACACAATTCTGCTGATTCCTGTGCTTTATTAAATTATACAGAAGACTTTTGATGATCTATTGGGTATTTTGTTAATCATACATGAAAAAACAACAGAAATATCACATCTTTTGACAGCTATTGTGACTTTAAAAGACTTACTTACTTTACACAATCACTGATTTAGATATTTTCATCCCTAATAACGTGTTTACAATTCCAAATATTATAAAGCCTTGTCAATCACAGGCTGCAGTCCAACAATTAGCAAAGATGCTAACCTGTACATTAAAGACTGTGGCACTTCTTGAACTGTAGGAGGAAACCAGACATCTGAGCACACAATCTACACAAACACTAGGAGGACTTCAAAAAATCTGCTTCTGTAAACTCAAATTCTGCAAGGCAATGTCCTTCTTGGCATGGGAAAAAACACATGGTGACTGCAGGTCCTGCTTTGTGCTACAGTTTTCAAAGCCATAGAGACTTCAAGTACCCGAGTTATCGTTCCCTTTCTTCTTATCGTCACTCATGTTTACAGGTCGTTCTTGCTCATTGCTGATAAACACGTGGGATTTCAGGAAACAAAAAAATTTCAAACATGCTCCAGTGTCTCACTCGCTTTGCTCCATCTTAAATCTCTGCACATCAACTCTGTTTTTAGATTTGAAATTACACAACAACCCATGAAATATCACATTTTCTTACTCAGAACAATAGTATTGTCTAGATTATGTAATCTATGAGCAAACAGTTGCAGTGTATGTGGAGAAATTTTGAGCCAAACTATAAACAGAAAAATGTCTGCGTGGGATAGAAGAGATGGGCAGACATAAAAACAGGTCCAGGAGCCTCCAATGAACCCAACACAATCTTATAGCATCCATGACAATAAAACAACCTTGGATTAAAACATTCTTGGGTGTGAGCATATATAGGATAAGTCGTGATTAGTCAGATTAAGGTGTGGGGGAAGTTAAAAGATGAAGTAATGGTAATTAAAATTGTTGCAAACATGTAAATGTAGCACCTTCCTGTCTGAATGACTAATATTAATATTCATATTAAAACTGGTGATCTATTCTCAGGCAGGTTAGACTTTTGACTGAGCTGAATTGTTACACTTCTCCCCAGCTGCTTTTACTCAAACTATGTTCACACGTCGGTCCGACCAATCATGGCTTATCCAAACTACACCTACAACCAAGAAACTCCCACTTAGTGACTGCAGTGCCCCCACCTTGGAAGCAAGAAGGTTTATAAATAAAGCAAACATGTATGAAACAGAGAGGGAAAAGAGGGAATATTTGCCAGTTTTCTCAAGCTTCCAACATAAAAATTGCTAACATTAGCAATAACTTTTCCAGAGGGAGATATTCTTTTCAACCAAAGCTGCAGTCACTGTGACAACATGCAGCAGACTTTGTGCATAATCTAATAGTGTGTATATTCTGTGTGTACATTAATCCACAAATATAATAATTTGTAACTAAAACTGTTATTATATAAGACAAACTACCGTAGATATTTGTGTGTCACTAGTTCAAACGCTCCTCCAGGAAATCACAATCACTGCCTGTACAAAGACATCAATCACCTGAAGCGAGCTGACAGTAACACAAGCCTGCTTCGAGCGAGCGCTCTTTCCTTGTGTACAAACTGCTGCACGTGTCTGTGGTGGTGTTTTCCCCGAGCCTCTGTGGCCTCGGATTGGTCCGCAGGCTGGACCAATGAGAGAGCGAGTTAGAGAGAGAGAGAGCAGCAGGAACAGAGTGGTCTGTCAGACACGCTGGTCTCAGCTCCGACTGGAGGTTTTGCTTGGTGAACATCATAAAACACAGGAGGGGCTGCGCACCATATACAGCCCGGCTGATGAGGCAGGTGGGCGGTTAAAGAAAACTTGCACGTGGGGAGGGGGTGGGTACATGAGACAGATAAATAATAATTTATTATATGCCGTTCATTGTAGGGTGGTGCACCCGTGGTGGATAATGCTAAGGGAAATGATGAATTAACTCTGTAGTGATTCCTTTTGTGTTTATTATTTTTTTGTTTGTTGTTAGTTAGGCTTTTAAATCAGACACACCACATGTCATCACTACATTAAATCACCGAGCAACAAAGCCAGCCATCCTTTTACGTCGACTGTTACGGCTCTGTTACTACCTCACTTACTGAAAAAAATGACACAAATGTTGGCCCTCTGGCTTTGATTGACTGGTGATTTAGGGGAGAGCGTCCCAACTCATCATTACTTCCTGTCAAGTCATAGGCCAGCTTACTAAAAAGGAATGTGCCTAGACAGTTGATTCCCAACCACTATTAAATGCCACCAAACTGGTCTTTATTTATATGAAGTTCTTGTACCAAGTAGAAAAATGAAACAAAAAGCTGTTTCTTCATTCTGGTAAACCTGTTTGCATAGGTCTCAGCAGGTGGATCTAAACAGGTAAACAAAAAATAAGACACCTGATACAAACTGCGACAAACCACAATAATATTCAATAGATTATAGCAAGGTCATTCCAATTATTTCTGCTCCAACTGACATTTCCCCCCTGAGTGCAAAGAAACCTGCTGGTGACAAACTGGAAATAATAGTCATGCCTAACTGTGCTGGCAAAATTAGGATTTTTTTTTTCTATAATGAGTTAATATTATTTTCAATCTCAAAAGGTTCAAAATGAATGGTTCTATGCAATAATAAAAATTAATAATCTGAAAATAATAAATAAAAACATGTTCACATACTCTGTAAAGGTTCACTTTGTGAAAATTTGTAGATTTTTCACCTGGCCTGGCAACAAAGTAGTTTTGTTTACAGGAAAGACTATTTGAAAACCTGATTTTTATTTATTTTAGTATAAAGTTTAAAAATCCAAGTTGTGAAAGCCTTTATTACAAAAACAGTGATCCAAATTGTATTTTAATAAAAAAAATCAACTTATAATCCTGAACTATAAATATGGCAGACATTACTGCAACCTGCTCCACATTAAATATAGTTTCTGATGTAAAACTGCACGATGAGTTACTTTTTCAAAAGGTCCAATTTTGTGAGCAAACAGCATGTGGTAACTTGAGAACTTCGTAACATATTCAACAGGAGCCACTGTGCATAATCACAGCTGCATAGAAAACGATGTCCTGGTTAAGCCTGCCAAACAACACTAAAGAACCCAACAGGAAAAACAATAACAGTGGGATGTGCACATCTTTCCCTGCAGATGTAGTAAATACTGCCAACAAGGCAGCTTTTAGTTTAAATTTCTAAAAAAAAAATTTTAACACAGTAACACAACAAACTTAGTCACTGGCAGTAAATGTGTTATTCCTGATATCTCAACTTTCTGAGAAAATCAGGACACACACACTCACACACACTTCCTTTAAAAGCTACTCGCTCTGTCTTTTCTTAGAGCTTTATCAGATTATGGTTCCATTTTTGTTGCCAGTAAAAGGCACAGAGACATCTTGCACAGTCAAAACACGAGGAACAGTGTTCTGTCACACTTTGAAGTGTGACTGTGGGTAAAGTTTGTGTTTTGAGTTACTAGTTTTTCATACATGTGACCAAACAGTTCAAAACACCACCTCTGTCGCTGCCTGCATCCTCACCTCCGCTGAGTGAAGCTCATTGGCAGTGAGAGCTGTCAGATTTGATTTGTTTATGTATAAATTAGACAACTTGTCTCAAAGTTGATGACAGGTGACTTTTTAAATGTACAATCTGTGCCTTTTGTACATTCAATAGGTCACATAAAACAGCTCGTCACTTTCAAGCTAATAGAACTGTGGATGCACCAATCAATTGGAATGACTTGGAGTAATTTTTTACATTTGCAGGTTTCGTCATTTTGTACCCAGATTTTGTGGGAACACAAAAGAGCCAGTTGCAATAAGTCTTTTTGTACCCACCTTAGCAGACACCCCAATTGTGACTGTGTTGGAAGTGGTTGATATGAAGCATTATTGTCCATCAACCTTTTTACAGATACAGTAGTAATGCTTAAAGTCTGTATTTTGCAAAGCATTGTGGTCTAGATATATTCATGCCTACATAGATACAAAAATATCTACCTGCAGGAAGTCATTCATTTATTTCAGTTTGATCAAGTGTCATAAACTCTTGAATGTCTTAAGAGTCAATTGGCCCAAATGGGGATTAAAACCACATCAATTACACAAGCATTAGTCAGTTTCAACTTTGTTGACTGATGGTCAACAATGTAGATGAATTTTTAAAATCAGTATTTTTCTCAATTTTACATCAGAATGTTTAAATACAAAGAGAAATAAAATAAACGCAAAATGAGTAGGTCCCAAAATCCAACCAAAACAGGATAATTTTCAGCTTAACCAATGACTTGCCAATCTGAAACTATAAAATAACAACAGACAAATCTAATCTTGTCCTGGTCAGTGAATGCACCATATCTGAGTGGCTGATACAATTATTTGATGTTTTCTTGATACACAAATGTACCATAGCTAAATGTCAGTTTTCACTGACAATAATATTTTTTCAGAGTTTCAGCAAGAAATCATTTTCTGAAAACAGACAAAACCAAAATCGGTAAATCGTGGCTTTGCAAAAAAATAGGAAGCTGAAATCAGCTAAAAATGTAAAATCAGTAAACTTCTGGTAGAACACAGAAATGCAAAAAACAAATTGCAGTTAACTTCCATTAAACATGAAAATAACCCAAATTGCCAGAGTGTAATAGCAGCCACAAGTTATAGGATAGTTTTTGAGAGTAGAAATATAATTTTAATCTTGCCACGATAAAGAAAAAACAAGTTATGCAGTCTGATTTAATAAAAGCAAAAATGCTACAAATTATAAATTCTCCAGGATCTGCAAATCACTTTACATTGTTTGTTTTTTTTCACCCTTTTCACACAGACTACTTCTCACACTCTGTAAACAGCAACGCTTACACCAGTAAGCATATCCAGGGCAATGGGGGAGTTCAGTATCTTGCCCAAGAACACTTCTGCAGCAGCAAAGGCTGGAGTTCAAACCTCCAATCCTCCCTTCAGCTGGGCCAAAGCCACCCCAAAATAGCAGTCAACAGATAAAAGAAATAACCACAGGGATCAGATCAAATCAGTGAGGGGAAAAAATGTGTAAGAGACCTATAAAAAAGTCATCAAATTCATGTAAGGGGATAAATGAGCCCCAATAAGATTTGTGACATCAAATGTACACAACATCAGCAATGGGTTTGCTTGATTTCCATATAAACCCTCTTCATTTGGAATAAAAATCCAGGGTTCCCAGTCCAGTTTGTGTGTGAGCAGCTGTTCCTCTGTCTGAAGGTTACACACCCTTAAACACGACTGCTAGTCACAACAATCTGTATCAGATCTTAATACTAGCAGAAATCGAACACTAAAAAGCCTGTGCAACTCTGGCTGGTTCTTTACACGACAGCAAAACAAACCTGGAGAGATCCTACTGTTAAAGTCTTTAATAAAGCTGGAGGAGAAATGTGGTGGCCGTGCTTGGTTTGAAAGGTGACAAGAACATTCAAATACAGACAAATCGTCTCCTTTAAACCGGACTCACCCAAGATAGTGTAAAACATTTATAGTATAATAAACATATACAATTCGTGGTGTTTTTAGAGGCTATTAAATTGTCTGAAGCTTGGCGATATGAACGCACTAAAGTTAGCATCATGCTAGTAGGTACACAACAGCGTAACCCTATAAATACTAATAATGCTTAAAATCAGCTTACCTTTAATATGCTTCGCAGTATCGACGGGTGGTTGTGATATTTCACGGTTTGAAATTCCAATAAAGAAACCTCTAAAAGCCAGATATCAACGAATATCCTTCAGTAGCGTCCACTGTTGCCTCCGCAGATATGTTCAATGTAGTTTACACGCACAGCAACATGTGCCTGAGTGTGTGGTCCGCCAAGTGATGTTAAATCTAGCTTCGTCATTGGTCAACATTAGGTTGCGACTCCGCCTCCAACACGCCTTCTTACATTTTGATTGGCCACGATAGGCGTGGCTAGCCGCACGGGGCTCCATGGTCACGTTGAAGGGTGACTGGACCTGAGTTCTTTTCCAAACACACGAGGGGCGGATGAAGATCCAGTTTACCGTAATGGCGGCAATAGCGCCAGAGTTGCATTTCGCATAGTGAGTCAACAGGATTTGATTTATGCTTTTGCTCTTAGAGAAGCAGTTATCACTTACAGATAATATAAAGTCAGAGCACAGTTAAAGTACAGTTTAAAATTACTACTGTTTTCTACTTGTTGCTAAAATCATGCATAATAATAAAAGTGGAATTTTGTCCAATTTATGGTTAAGCAGCATTTTTTAAAATATTTTTATGTGTGCAGTTTTTGCATAAACAAATTGCATGTTTTCGACTTTTAAACTCCTGTTGTCGATGTTTCAAAAAGTCGCGTGACGCACAGTTTAATCCACAAATAAACAAATGGGGTCATTGGGGTTGCGCGCTTGATTTGTGTTTTACGGCTTCAACAACGCTTCTGCATGCACTAGTCAACGTGCGCTCAGTACCATGACGTCGTGTGGCCTGGCCCCCTCCGACTCACACACAAACACCATCACACACTCCTTTTGGAAGGCACGCGGCTAGTGAGAGGTTATTGGGTGGCTGTAAACCGAGCAGATGTAGGGCACATGTCTGCCAATGTCCAGCGATACGTCACCAGTGAAAAACAATATCTTTATTGTAATAACAAAAATCAGTACTGCTGAGCAGGGCGTTGCTGCAAAGTTATGTTTTTATCTGTAAATTTTGGAAATTGTGTATTTATTTCGAACATGCAAACCACAAACATGCAATCATTTAAGCAAAGAAGAAAGAAAGAAAAACAACAAATCCTGCATAAATTACTGGTTTGCAAGCATATGCTTTTTGTTAGTAGTCTTTTGTTTTATTATCTTATGTTTTATGTTATGTGGTTTGTTTTTCTTGCACTTTCTTATATTTAGTCTGTGTGCTTTTTTCTGCTTGTCATTTCTGCCACGCCCACCTACACCTGTTCCCAGTTTCACAGGTGTTTCCCACACTGTTCATTCACCCCTGTCCATATTGACTTTTTGCCTTTAATGGTGTCAGTATTTTGCTATGCATTGTGGTCAACGGACACATGAGCCGACCAAAAGTTTGGGCCGGTATTTGCTTTTATTTGTATCGGCATCCTCCGATGCATGCATTCATTTTCCGATCCATTTATTGTTCTGAGGAAGGTCACCACAAAGTCCTCATGCTGCTACAAATGCACAAACATTTAAGTGTTGAGATCGTTTTGTTTTTATAGTTATAATAAAAAAAATCAGCAGCACATATCGGGTATCAGTTAACATATTTGTTATCGGTATCGGCCTTAAAACACCTGTAGCAGTCAATCCCTACTAGATATATTCATATCTACTTCTAGTTCTTTGAAATACACTTAGCCTGAACAATGTTTGTGTCTATAACCAGAAGACTTGAGTTAAACGCTGATCTTGAATATCAGAATTAGCTCTGAATGTATTTGGGTCGTGGTGCTCAATTTTAATCATGCACAAAGGGCAACAGCCTCTCAGTTTTCACTCCATCAGCAGTCCAGCATTGTGCAACTCTTGCCAAGTTTCATTCTCCTTGTTCCTCCTTGTCTTTTATCACCAGTGTTTGTACGTTCTTGCCACGTCAGCCCTTTTTAAATTTTGTTTAAATAAAGTTAAGTCCAATTTTTTTTTGTTTTGTTTGAACTCTCTGTGTGAGTGTTGTGGGGTCCTGGGTCTGCTCTCTGGAAAAAAAAAAGTAACCTGATGAGCTCGTGTTCGGTTTTGGTGTCACGGTCAGTTGAGCCAACTGGGCCGCCTCACTCCACTGAATATATGAAATAAGGTTATTTTTACATATTAAGGAATGTGGAGTATCAAGTGTGTTGTGTTTCTAAGACTCCATCTGTCACTTCATTTTACACATATTGAACATATAGATACACACGGATAGATAGATAGATAGATAGATAGATAGATAGATAGATAGATAGATAGATAGATAGATAGATAGATAGATAGATA
>JAVKLF010000142.1:6964260-6975589 GCA_034783495.1 Millerichthys robustus
CACACACACACACACACACACACACACACACACACACACACACACACACACACACACACACACACACACACCCTCTGCTGCCCAAAGATGGACACATGCTGAGATCAGACAGACAGCTGTGAGTAAATCCTGAGAGCCGGAGAAAAAGCGGGACGACGATGACACAAAAGGAGGAAGTCAAACCATCCTGTCTAGTTCGTCTCACCTGTTTGGCCACCTCAGATAGCAGCAGCGTCTTTCCGGTACAGGGTCCTCCGAACACCACCAAAGGGCTCATCCTGCTCCCCTTAGACGGCATGACGTACTCCTGCACAAAATCCAGAGACTCAGCCTTGTAATTATAGAGCGCTGCGTAGCTCTTACACAGGGACAGGTGCTGCAGGAGCTCGTCGTACAGCAGGTCGGTCTCCGTGTCGAAGTTCTGCTGAACCGTGGCCTGGATGATGTCCACCATGTCCTCGTAGAACTGCTTACACAGCCCTTCCACGTAGTGACTCTCCACTTCCTGCGAGTAGCCCAGCTTCATGTCGCAGTGGGTGACGGAAGAGTAGACGCGCAGGTTGGAGGCCGCCACGATCGTGGGGATGAACTCATCCCGCACCTTCAGCAGGCGCTCGTAGGCTTCCTGGTTGCGCATGACGCGATCGCCGCTGACCACGGTGTCCATGTAGCGGGCCATGTCGGGGAGTTTAGCGAAGCGGTCGAAGTTGGAGATCTTGCGAATGTAGCAGACACATTTCCTGAGAAAGGCGGGGGTTTGTTTCCCGAGGGCAAAGTCCAACTCATCTTCCAAAGCTGCAGTGGGGAAAAAAAGAAAAGGAAATGATTTACACTATTGTTTTTTGTACTTGTTTGCTTTCTTTTTCAATCTAACTACTTCTGTGTACATTGCTCTATTTTAGCCATTCATAAATGTTCAGCTCATTCAGATGGGCTCTATGGTGTTTTGGTTGTTGTAACTTTTATATATTCTACTTCTACCATCAAATAAACACATGAACCAAGATTAAAAGACAAAGAGCAGCTCTGAGACGAACCAGAGCAGAGGAATTTGTTGGCATCGGTGCTCTTCATGGTCCCCTTCTCTTGAAGCTGCAGCACGGCCGTTCGGAAGATCCTCTTGATCTCCTCCGACGTATTCCTCCAGGCCTTGTCGTTCTTGGTTTTTGCTGCGTTGTTTAACTCCATCTGAGTGGGACAGAGAGAAGACAGACTGACTAGAATCCCTTGTGTCTGTGCAGCGCTGTCACATACTGTATGAAAACATTCATCATCTAATTTGAGACAAATCTCCATTTTAAAAACTTCACTTCTGAATTTTAGATTTGTTTTAAATTTCAGGGCCATACCTATGTTTCACAGTATCTGTGTTTCTGAGTACCTATGTTCCCCAATACCTATGTTTTCCGGTATCTTTGTTCTTTGTTATCTTTCCCAGTATTTATGTTCCCTGATACCAATGACACCCTGGTACCTATATGTTCTCCGGTACCTGTTACCTGGTACTATGTTTCCAGTACCTTTGTTCTATTTTTATCTAGGCTCCTGTTACCTACATTCTCTAGCACCTTTTTACCCCAGTACCTGTGTTTCCGGGTGCCTATGTTCTCATTATCTATGTTTTCCCAATTAATTTTGTTCTCCTGGGGTTAAAAATGAAAGTCTTCAAAGAAGCTTGGTTCCCCATTCAAATGTCTTTTAAAACAAAAAATAAAATAAAATACTGAATTACAGTGCAGGCATTGGACTGAAGAACATAGGTACCAAGGAAAACAGTGATGGATGTACCGGGGGAACATAGGGATGACCTCATTTTTTCCGTTTGATTTGCTGCTCTATTGTGCAATGGTGTTTGTGAATTTCAAGGCTACATGTCATAGAGCTAAAAAGAAAAAAACAACACGCATACACAGTCAGGGAACTTGCAAGGGAACAACCGTTTTCTCAAAGATCGCTGACAGAATTGTGTTAAAGACTTTTTTTTATAGACCCAGCTGCCTCTGCGCTAAAACTTGGACAAACATTAAAGCGTAAGACATCAAAAGGGTTCGACTGAACCAAAACAACTGTGCTCCTAAACTCAATGCAAAGCTGCTTTTCTGTATGAAATGTGTTTATCAAGCACAGTTAAAGCCTTTCACAACAGAGCGTGAGGACGCTAATCCACCATCAGAATTCTTAAAAAGCCCAAGATGTACTCATTTACGAGTTCCTTACTTTGGATTTGCAGGTGATTACGGAAACAATAGAACAGTTGGCATTTCCAAACTTTTGTCTGCCGAAATAAGATTCCTAAAGGTACATGGATCTTATAAACACAATAGAAACATATTTTTATGCAACAATCAACTCTTTTTATTGTGAGTTTTTGTTGCAACAGACTTTAGATGTTAAATGGCAAAATAGCTGTTAAAATATGCCTTTTTTAACGTTTCGTTAATATGTATAATCTAATAAAACTACCCACTACCGAAAGTGTACCGCATAGGTTGTAATAAATGAGCAAAGCAACAGCGCCATGATTTGTTGCTAACAATTACAAGTTGTTGGTTTATATTCGAACACTGACTATATAGAGCTCGCACTGTTGTCATCATTTACCCAGAATGCTTTATTGTGTGAATAACATGGCGCTGTCTGTGTGACAATATATCAGTATTTTTACAATCATGCTTTAATAGTTAAAGTAAATGTTTAGCAAATAATGTTATATCTTACAACTAGTCAAAGTTCCCTTTAAGACATAAACTGGTTCTTTCAGTATTACTGGTACTTGTTCTGATAACTATTATTTCTTTAGGTTTTGAGAACTCAGTATGCTTTTTTATTCAACCAGAAATTCCAAAAACTACATGCCGTTAAACGCAGCTTTTATAGTGAAACCACAATTAGACGAAATTTTAATCGGTAGAAAATTCTTGCAAAAGTCAGAAACTGGAATCAGCCTGAAAAACTGCAATTGGCGCATCTCTGAGTTAAATATTCCCCAAGCTGTTCCTCTTAATGACCATATTCAGAGTTGTCTCAGCTCATGCAGCAAATCACGTGTGACTTAGACTCACAGAGTTCTGGTAGTTCTTGAGCATTTGGACTTTGGGTTTGAGGTAGTATGCGGGTGGCACAGAGTTTTCATCCCTGCAGTACCACTCCTCCAAGATGTGTGTGTCCAGCCCCGCCTCCACAGCTGCATCCAGGATCATCTCAAACTCTGCCGACTCGACCTCCCCGGGAACCCGGACGCTTCCATATTTTTCTCCCACCAGAGCCTGAGGACGGAAGGAAGGAAAGGAAGACAAAAGACAGAGAAAGCGTGACTCGACAGAATAATTTAAATGTCAGGCTTCAACAAAGATTTAATATTTCTGCCAAACCATATTTCAACGTTGATTCACTCATATTTTGCTAGCTTCTTTATAGGTCTACAACCCCTCTGACTGCATCACATCAAATATACAGCAGGACGTATAATGTGGCAACATTTTAAAATAAATAAAAATAAGGTTTTCTTTCAATTTGTAAAACTTTCTTAAACACAGAACTGAAACTTTTCACTTGAAATGTAAATTATAACACATTCAATGGAGTATCAATATCAGTATTCCAGTATCAATACAGGAATTAGTATCGGTTCTGAGTATTGGGGCATTTTGTACAAGTAAGATAGTAATTAAGTTAAGAAGTGAGAGGATTATCTCTTCATTTTTGTAATGTAAAAAAGGAAAGAAAAGCAGATTTGTTTTGCTGCTGCACTGCAAAATCTTTGAATAACACACAGTTTTGTAAAGCCCACAGATCTAGAGACACTTCCTGTTTCTAAGTAATCAGTGGAATTAAGAAAGCAGCCAAATTTTATACAAAACAGATGGGACTGTTCAGAAGGAAAATAACACGTTAGAAGGACAGATGTGAATTAGTAAGAAGACTGAAATATGATTTATGTGGGCTTTTTGTACGGTACGTTCAGGTTGTTTTCATACGTTTTATATAACAAAACGCCCTCCAACCAGTTCTTTATCCCAGGGGTCTGCAAACTTTGCAATTCAAACATCCATTTTCACCCCTTTAGCTTCTTCACCAAATTTCAGCAGTCATTCAGCACTCATCATCAATTCTTTTATTGTCATCAAATCAACTTTCCATATTTTTGCAGAACCCATTTTTTTCCTGTAAAATGTTTGCAAACTTTCTGGGTGTTTTTTTTCTCATCAACTTATTATAAGGATATTAAAATAGTTTGTATTTCTGGTGAATTTGAATGAACAATCCTCCTGAAAGGTTGTAGGTTGGATGGATGAGGTGGCTAAAGGGCTAACAAGCTACTAGCATGGTCTGATCAATGTGTTCTACTCTTAGTATAAGTCAAACATGCAAAATAAATTGACAGGAAAACAGCTAAAACCAGCATTTCTTTGTCAACGTTATGGAAATGAGGAAAAAGATTCTGTTACAATATTTGCACTTGAAGAAAAAAAAAAACCGCAGAGGGACCAGCGTGCCGCATGTGGGCCTAGAGCCTCAGGTTGCAGACCTCTGCCTTATCTATACATATTTCTGAGTGGCAGGAAATTCAATAATGCTAGAAAGAATCAGGGCTATTTCCTGGCTTGGGCCTTCCAAGTCCTCTATCAGTCATGGTTGTGAAGAAAAAAAGAGAAACCCTTTCCCGATGTGACCAGCTGATTTTGACTCCATGTGTCATCGCTCACACGCACCTAGAGCCTCGCTGCTGGGAGAGGACGCAGAGCGAGGGACGGATGACTGTGAGTTCAGATGAGCAGGAAAAATGACAGCACGCTCGCAGCAATGACGTTCCAAAGCCACTCCATGTTGGAGCCCTTATTCCCTTGGCAGTCGCAGTGGGAACAGATGCAGAGCGGGAGCCGAGTCAGAGGACGGCATGCTGTACGGTCTGTGTGGGACGGCCGTACTCTAAAAGCTCACAGTCGTCTCCGTGGTACAGTTATTTGCATTTTGCATAGTTTTAAGGCTGAAATGCACAAATGAGCAAGGATTTATGGCAAAGTTATGATCGCTTTCGTCAAACCCTAACAAAAACATTATGTGCAATCCCATGCACCATCAAAAGATGGTCATGCTCAGAGTACGTTTTGTGAACGATTCTCAGCTACTTTCACGTCAATTTGCATTTCAGTATCTGTAAAACTGACGGAGTTAGAGCTGTTTTTGCATTTGTTCAGGGCAGTTGGCTTTGGACTCCAAAACTGAATCGATTGTAGATGTGCATCCAATAATCATTTCCTAAAAGTTTCATCAAAATCCATCTGGTGGTTCATGAGACAGTATGATAACAGACCGACAGATGTGACTCTTAATAGTTAATGGCCGAATTTTTAATAAAGCTCTTATGCAATCTGTGCTGAAGAGTATAACTTGGGTATCAGCCTTAGCTACTAGCACACCAAATTTTTAGGTCATTCTCTGAACAATTTATCGAGTTGTACAGCCATTTTCTGTGCTTTTTAAGATTAGCTAGCTTTGGCAGCTATCTTGTATTGGGCTCATGGTGTGTGATTGGTCAGACCTTTGTGGACATGTTTGTTAAGTAAAAAATAAAAAATAAAAAGTTGAATGATGCCCCTAATGACGTCATCACAGACCACTTGAGATGAGCACCTGTTCTCTGTGACCCTGAACAGGAAAATGCAGGTAAAAAAAACTACAAATAAATGATAGGATTTAAGGATAAACATGAACAATTTCATTCAGTCTTCATTTCCTGAACATCTCTACTTCAGTGCCATATGTACATCTTCACCATATGGAGGAATCCACGGAGTTCATCAGTTTTCCACATGACTGATCCAACGAGACGTGAACAGCTTGCTATTGGCATGGTACATTTGATATAATGTGACATATTTTAAACGTGAAAACTTGTGTAAACTGGGCTTCAGTGATGTTGGCAGTACAGTAACTAAGAATGGGAAAGGGGATGCAGCGCAGTGAAAACAGAGGAGGGTCACTTTTTCAGGCTGCTGACAAGGTTTCTGTCAAATCTTCTGGTGATACAGAAGGATGAATGGAGCGGGTGACTGACTGTGTTTGTTTCTGCATTACACGCTACAGCTTCTCTCTGATGCATTTCGGTCCATGTACAGCGCACGGCCATTTTGAAAGGAATTTCTGTAGCTCTTAGGAGCCAAAGGTGTGAAGGACCCAGGAGGCTAAAGCAAAGATAATACAGCGACCAAATGCAACTTCAGTGTTTCGCTGCACTCCTCCTCCTCCTTTTCCAACCCCCTCTTGCTTCTTCCTCAGGTTTTTCATCCTCGGGGTGAGTTTTATACTCCAGCTAAGTGCACTTTATCTGATGAACCAGCTGGGAGAGGCAGCAAAGATGTTGGACAGAGCCGCAGTTTGAATTAACAAATCAATCACTCATGTGGTCAATTACTCCACGAAACACGCAGTCAGCTGGCAAGATATTTGCTGCATAGCAGAGGCAAACGTAATCCTTAAAAATATAAATATATACTGTATGTGTGGGTGGCACGGTGGATCAGTTGGTAGAGCTGTTGCCGGATCGAATCTAGAGACATTTCTGGGTTGAGTTTGCATGTTCTCTCCGTGCTTGTGTGGGTTTCCTCCGGGTACTCCGGTTTCCTCCCACAGTCCAAAAACATGACTGTTAGGCTAATTGTCTACTCTAAATTGTCCCTAGGTGTGAGTGAATGGTTGTTTGTCCTGTTTGTCTCTATGTGGCCCTGTGATGGACTTGCGACCTGTCCAGGGTGTACCCCGCCCCTCGCACTGTGACTGCTGGATATGGGCACCAGTGACCCTGTGACCCTGAACAGGAAGAAGCGGGTAACAGATAATGAATAGAAAGATGGATATATATATATATATGTGTGTGTATTTAGCAAATAATGTGTAATGTTACAACTAATCAAAGTTCACTTTAAAGTTTGCATCTGCTGCATCTTTAATTATTAGAAGCAATTTAGTTCAAGTTTACTATTAGGATCAAACAATACATAAAGGGATGCAACACATTAAAAGAAAAAAAAACAAAGTATGATATCAAATAGGAGTTAAAATATGAATATTTCCTAATACTTTGGAGCAGCATTTGTAATCCCTATTTTTGAGTAAGATAGCGAGGAAAAAGCTTAAAAGAAAACAAGCCCTCTGACTGAAAAGAAAGCTTTGATTTGTTTGAACTTTTGGGCTTTTGAAAGAAGTGGATAAAAATGGATCTACTTAAAAATCTAATGACTCTGCAGAGAAAACAAAACCAGTAAAGCTTGTTTATCCCTCCAAATGTTGGCTGACATAAACAAAACAACACTGTTCTCAAATGTGCTCATTATTAAAAATGATTCCTTATTGATAGTTCTTCTACACTTGAATTCCATAGGGTTACTCAAATTTGTACAAAAAATGAGTAAAGATATGCTCTTTTTAATATTACACACCATCTTTTCTAAAAAACTAAGTGTTGCAGCTTTAAGTATAACCTTGGTGATGAAAGCATTAGTTGCTATTTTTTTAAATCCTGCTATCCTTGAGTCAAAATGAGCACTGAGGCCTCAGTTTTGAAATAGGCCTCAGGGGTTTTTGACCCAGGGCAGTAGGTAGGTTAGGATTCTTAAAATAAAATGTGATGTAGCAGGTTTGTACATAAACACCATACAAACTTTGATGCTCTGGACTGTTTTGGTGGATATTCTAACCAGCCAATTTGTGCTGCCACATCAGTACTCACATCATGCAAAAAAAAAAAAAAAAAGAGAGAATACAAACCCGATTAAACCCAGAAAAAAAAACGAAGAGCTCGGTTCTATTTGCTGATATGCATCCTTGAGCCATTTTAACATTTTTTTTCTTGTACTTAACAAGGGAATTAGATACTGTTGGAAAAAGTCATGGCTCGTTGTCGGGTCAATGACACTATCACCATGCCAACCCTCGTAATTGCCATGGAAACCAGCTTTATTGAACTGAAGATGTTAAGTCAACCCTCATCCCTCTTGCCGAGGTGTGGTTGGTACGTGTTTACAGACCTGAACTGCCAACAGTCTTGTGCTCAGTAATCAACCTCTGAAATACTCAGAGCCCACCGTCCTGAAGGCTCTGGACGTTTCCTTACATCAGCACACCTGACTTAAATCGATGGAGAATTCTTAGGACTCTCCACTAATTGATGGCAGGATGTTCAGGTAATTAGTTCCTTCCAATCAGATGTGTTGGAGCAGCAAAATGTCCAAAGCACAATGTTCTCTAAAGACAAATTCTTTGGACTGAAAAAAGGAATAAGAATAAGAACAAGGCTCACTGGACATCATGACAAGTGGATATTAATGCCATTGTCTGCGTCTGTTGGCAAAATATCTCATGAACTAATGATTGGATTTTATAAATACTCACTAAATAATCAATGAAGGTACGTCTACAACAGATTAACTTTTAGAGTCAACCCAACTCAACAATGGCTGCAATGAAGACAGCCCAGAATTCTGAACTGTCAGAGAGAGCATCAACATGAAATTAACTTTTTGGCCAATAAGCCGTACTATCTTCTGAAAGAGCCTATACTCTGAGTGTACACGTCTTTGTTTCAATGGCGTCAAGGCAGTGGAAAATATGCATCCCTTCAAGGAATGCATAGTTTCATTACCATAGTGATTCTTAAACTGTGGAAACTGCAGAACTGGATGTTTTTTTCTTTTTCTGATAGTAACTTGTTCTCAAACTGTTCCCAACTGGTCATCAAGGAGGATCATATTGTGCTTGAGATGGAAAAATCGTGACTCACCGAGTTATGAAACCAGAAAATAACCCCTGCAATCAATGCACCTTCACCTACAATGTCAAAGATTTTATTTGCATCCTGCAGGACAATCCTTTGTAGCCGACTGAGCAGCCGTATAAAATATTGCAGAGAGATTAAAACAGGTTTCCGGTTGGTGCACAGATCCTCTGTGGCAGCAGTAAAAACACCTGCAGCACACACGTTCAGCTGGATTCTCTGCTCCCTCTGTCGCTTTTCAACAAGACCAATAATCAGTATGGAAGTAATTTACTTTCCCACAGCATTTCCCGACTTTACGGTCTTTTCTCTTTGATTCACAGACCGGGCTCGGTGACACCGGCTATAATCTGCAAGAGCCACATTTGTCTGTAAGTGACACTCTGACGACACCTGAGTGGGTGAAGGTGATGGGAATGGTGTGAAAAACAATGAGCGACTGATTTGTGTTCAAATCAGGCAAAGAACAAGGACGGAAATTAGAGAAGAAAGGAGGTAAATTGAGAAACTGAAATACAAAGAAGAGGCAAAGACATTGCCTGGGTGGTAGGCCACGCAGCCAGGCATGTACACCCACTCCTGTTCAATAACGAGGGTTTTTGCGATCTGCTTGACAATTTCTCTCATCCTTACTTGTGCATCTTTGAGCTACCGCCGTGTAAAAATAAACAACCGCCCATCCAGAGATAGTTTAGACAACCTAAAACTGTCAAAACTAGGATTAGAGAAAATGCCACCAGCAGTCTGAGCTCTGAGTTATGGAAACAAGACTGGTTAGTAAGCCTGGTGACAAGGGCGGGGGAGTGGGCAATCCTCAGACCGACAGCAGCCGGCTCTGATGTGTCAGGATGGGATGGTGCAAGTATCATGGGACACCTCAGTATAAAATCTTACATTCATTTCTGAAGTCAAATCACTAAAATATGCCATTAAACATTTAACCAACCAGACGGTGAAAACACAACTGTGTGCAACTTCGGAGCCGTAATCTGGGGCTCAGTGTCAAAAGTGAACATCTGAACGAATCACATAGCGAGGGAAGAAATATTTGGCTGGTACTAGGAGTGTAGAACAGTCAGGATTTCCTTCACACACATTTTGTTCCCCTTCAAAGCAGCTTACACAAGAAGTGCTACATACTTTGGTTCGAGCTCAACTGAGAGAATATTTGAAGAAAAAGATTATTGTTTGAAGTTTATGTACTTTTTCAGGTAAAAAAAAATTTGGGGGGTCTTTTTTTTAAGATGAGCGTAGTGCCATTCACAAAAAAAGCAACGCGAATTTGAAGTCCATCCTTCAAACCGACACCCTTTTCTGTTCTGACGCTCTACTTCTGTCAGCGAAGCATCTGTGTCTCCTTCTTTTGATGCGTTTGTGATATCTCTGGATGGTTAGTGGCTTTCACAGAGACATGCCTGTGAAGGATTTCAAAAACTTTTCAACATGGCTATCATCTCAGATGTGTGTGTAGAAATTCATTTCTGTTCAGAATGGATCATCTCTGTTGAGACAGAGTTCATTTTCCCCTTTTATGTGCATCTGAAAGCTCTGATGAAAATCTTAAAGACACAACTTTCAGATCTGCTGTAGCTTGTTTTAACCATGATATACTACTTTTGTCCTCCACTTATCGAAGTTCATACTTTTTTTTTTCAAGGCTGGGCTCCATGCCAAGATAAACCAAGTTTTTGTCTAATTCTGAAAACGTGGACATTTAACGCTTTAGTGTCAAACGGATCTCTCTGGAAACAAAGAGTAAACGAGTGCTATACATAAATTACGAGAAAGGATTTAGATAGCAGATTTGAGAAAAAACAAAAAGAAATCCACAACACTTTCTGTAAGCATGTGATACTCACAACAAAGCACGGTCCGGCTGAGGTCTTTAAACACTCCTCCAGAAGTTTCATTCGGAGTCTGTGCAACTCAGGACTGTCCCACTCCTCTGGATCTACTCCCCAGTACAGGTCCACCACCTTAAGACACAAAAACACAAAGTTTTGTTCGTATCACAACATGCGGTAACCAAAAGGTTCCTAAGGCAATAGGCTTTAAAGCAGTTTGAAATTTTGTCTTTAGAAAAAAAACAAGTAAGTATAAAAAGCAATACTTTAATCACTTTTCTGCCCCTGGGTTCAAATGACCCACAAGACAATACTGAGGCCTAATGAGTCATTTTGACCCAGCAGGAGTATTTAATAAACAACTTAAGAGAAACCAGTGTTAGAGTTTTGTGAGAATTATCAGACTAAACATTAAAGCTAAGCCAATTTTGGCTGAAATACACCAACACCGACTTTGTGCCATCTACTCTACCCCCTACCCCCAACACACACCACCCTCAGAGCGCACCAGACGCACACACACTCTCAACACATTCATCACAAGTTCTGGCAGTTGAGACAATCCCGACTGTAAACATACCACAGAGGGAAATCTCCTGCTGGAGGAGAAAATTGTCAAAAAATACCTTGTAAAAGTGTGTGTGTTTGACACCACGCTGGTGCAGCCTCTAACGGGACAACAAGAGGCCCTCCCCGCAGCTTCCTGGCTCCC
>JAVKLF010000142.1:6975689-6989512 GCA_034783495.1 Millerichthys robustus
GTGTGTGTGTTTGACACCACGCTGGTGCAGCCTCTAACGGGACAACAAGAGGCCCTCCCCGCAGCTTCCTGGCTCCCCGACAGCTTTTACCCTGCTGGCTTGGACGTGTGGCTCACAATACCGGGAATTATTCCTGACGGCCCCGGAGACGTTGAGGATAAGCAGTTTTAGATAAAAGATGGGAGGAGTGCAGCTAGCCTGATGACGTTCACACCCCTTAAAATGCATGTGCATTATCACGTTGCATGTGGTGCTTCAGGAGTGTTTCTATCTACATTCTGCCTGAATTTAGCCAAACAAAGTGTCAGGCACATCTGTAATTTGATCAGGAAATGCAGTGAATGGCTGGTTGATATAACCTTAGATTTTACTGTGAAAGGAGTTACAATGTGACACAATATTGATCATTTGAAAAATATAACAGTTGGAGTAGAAACTTTTTCGGTGATGGGGAAAATGTTTGGGACTCGGCAGCCGAGGGATAAATAATGGAAGTGTGGGATCAAAAAGACACTCTGACTGATTCAATTAAGCTACATGTCTAATCCCACGCCACCAGAAGACTGTAACGTTCTAAGAAAAAAAGGAAACCATCCCACACAGTGGCGCGCACACTTGATCAACATCCCTCATCCTTCCTTATTTTGGCTTGTTGTGAAATCCTCCCAGTTCGGCACATCAGTTACATTGTATCAGTGTCACTAATCTACTTCCAACGCACACGTTTGTGGTGGTGGTGGGGTTATGAGGGGCCGTGTGTTGACAAGGACCAAGGGGGAAGAGGAATGAAGTGACATGAGGGCCTCTGATTGCAAAACAAAGGTTGCAGCAGGTGATTGGGAGGATGCACAGTAATTAAAAGCTAAATGACGACATTAGTCATTTCTATTCACGGCGTTTGTGTGGCGGGATTTTCTGATTAAATTTGCCCCCCCATAACGGCTGGGCTGAGGTATGAAGGGGAAAAATAAAGGGGGAGAGGAGACCAAAACAGTAACCAGATATTTATGCAAATGAACTAATGGTACATAAAGGAAGTAAAGAGAGAAAACAACCTGAGCACTTCTTAACAAAGATTCCCATGAGACTGAATTTATTTCCTTGGGTCTTTTCGTCCTCCTGTGTTTTGCTGTCCTCCAACTTTGCGGCTCCTCTCTCTTTGATAACCCTCCCTCACATTACAGTAGTGGGGGTGCCGTTGCTTACATAAGAGTCGAAGCTGCTTCCACTAAGCAGCTTTATGATGCCCTTGCAAAGTGTTTGCCCATGGCAGGTCAAACAGAGAAGAAGGCTTTTCCTTCCTTTATTAATTCATTAAAAGGTAGATTATTAAACATTGGGTTTCTTCAAAAGATGCTCCAGCAGGTGGAAAACAGAGAAAAACTAAACCAACAGAAAGATGCTAAGGCAAAAGACAAAGATACAAGATACACAGATATTAGATCGTCTTAAAGTCAGAACTACGAGCATATTTGTTAGGAACATGGAGTAAATCCTTGGAAATTAGAGGAATTTATAGGTTTTACAACAAATCCACTGCTAAATGTGTACAACTATAATTGCAGAGATGTGAAACACACAGATCAGATAGAGGGGCGATGAAGTGGGACTTGATCAAACTACTATATTGAAAAAGGGGTACCCTTTACCCTTTGAAAAGCATTTTAATAAGCTAACAGGCCCATAATTAAGGAAAGGCATTTCTAAAGTGAATTGAAGTTTGTTGGCATTGAGTTTTTAACACCAGATGGGAACAGCCTGGGAATCCCTCGAAGCAATAGGTAAAACTCCCAGCCCATCACCAGCACAAACCGAGACTGAGACAGAAAGAAACACGTTCAATTTAAAATATCTTACTGGATGAACTCGAGCCAACAGATTAAACGAACACAGCTGTCACTTCAAATAATGCAACAACTCTGAAGTTGGAAAAACAAATAAATTGCCAAAGTTTCTGCCTCTGGTTGGACTGAGCACTGCTGCCACTGAGCCCAGATGACAAATTTCAATGATAATAGAGTACATTGGGTAAGTTGTTCTGGCAACTGATATATTTCTCCTGAAAAATCAATCACTTCGCTTCGATTGTGCAGTCAGGATACGCAGCAGTTTTTTTTTAATGAATTAGAGCCAATAAGTGGAGATACATTTTCAGCTTTCAGCTTCCTTGTAGACCAATCGATGAGGATATTTCTCCGGACGCAAAAACCTTTCATGTCTTAGAGGCAGTACATGCCGGGGCGCACAGGTTCTTGCAATTTTAACCAAGCATAAACTGACTGCCTCCACTTTGACTATTTTCATTATTTTCTGCACAGAGAAACATTGCAAGAAATGTGTCATTTGGGTTTTAAAAAATCCCAGTTTCCAACCGAGTTAAGTGCAGACTGCAGTGCAGGAAGGTGTCTCTTAGTCAGACTGGCTGCTGGGTAGAAGAACCCTGAGCTGATCTGAAAACACTCAGGGGCAAGAAGTGGAGGACAAGAAGTGTGGGCGTCACTGGAAGGCGTATGGAAATCAAATGTGAGCATTAACACAGTTCATGTTTGCACTTAACCAGATCACTAAGATTTACTGTAATCTGGTTCAAAATGGATAAAAAATATCATCTTTTCGTGATTTCTGCCCACTTTATTCAGTTTCCCCTCAAACCTACTGTAGGTGTTCATCAGATTTGACAGAAATGGGTTTTCCTGCTGCAGTTTGCTTGTGACAAATAAACTGACATGAAGCTAAACTAATGGGACATCCTCTTCACAAAACGAATGTGTCTCTCCTGGGTTCTCTAGTAACACGGTGCAATGGAAGCCCTGGATGTGTTTCACGTTCAACTGACGATTATTGTTGATTGTATCATTCGTGAGAAAGCAGATGGTATTTCTTTATAATGGACTAAAACAGAGAAAATAGCAGTGATTGGAGACTGGCCTACTGCCAGCGAAGAATGCAATATACAGAGAATAAAATGAGACACAAAATGAGAAATGTGACATCCAGGTAAACAGATGGTGGAATGACAGATAAATCAGTTTTTGGGATTGTTTTGGTCTGAAGAAAGAAGAAAAAGTGCTAATTTTTGCTAAAAGTATGAAATATTTACACTTTTTGCCATGTTATTTTCTTCAACCAAAACTCTAAAAATAAAACATATGAAACATACATTTTGTGTTCAGCCTGTAAGTCGACTTTGTTTTCGGTGTTGCAATGCATCGCTCCCCTTGTGTTACTTGACGTAAAAGAGTGACAGCTTCTGAATTTAAAAAGGAGGGTACTTTTGACTAAAATAGATTCTTTTAGAAGGAAAGAGGGAGAACTTTAGATTTTAAATCAATCAATCAATTCCCCATAGATCTATTTTTTGGTCCCATTTTCATTCTTTATCTACATCCCCCCGCCAGGCTCCATATTTTTAAATTGAGGCTTTTATCTAAAGTGTAATCGTTTTTAGACTTTAATGACTTTGAACGGGTGATTCACGCTTTTATTACCTCCCAGCTGGATTATTGTACCTCTCTGTATGTTGGTGTTAGCCAGGCTGGTCTCTCCAGACTGCAGTAAGTTCAGAAAGCTGCAGCTTGTCTTTTAACAGGAACACAAACAAAATATGAACATATCCGGTACGGGCATTTTTTGCTTCCTTCAATGTTTTAGAATTGATTTTTAAAGGTTTCATTCATGACATTAAGTCCTGAATGGGCAGGCTTATGGGTATCTGCTTCACAAAGCTCTGACAATGAACTCAACCAATTTACTAAAGTGTACAGTATAAGAGAGTGAGAGATAATACAGTTTTGTGTTATGTACATCTATAAATAACTAGCCCCAACTCAAAATGCAGAAAAAACAAAGCAAAGAAAGAGCCGTTGACCTGAAGAAAATTTAGTTAGTTTGCACTGATTCATTAAAGAATGACCCGGCCAGAAGCTGAGGAATGAAATCTTTTTGATCTTTTATTTCTGGGGCCAAAACTACGAGACTTCGACAGGTCTGGTTTGGTTCAGCATTGAGGTTTTGTAAGGCTTCTGTGCAAATAAATGTTCAGGTCTAAATTTGACTTTGTCTCCTGTTGGTGCTTCGACTGCAAGATAAACACGATTTCTTCACAGAGCAACAAGCAATCGTGGTTGACACAAATCGTAACATACTGTATATAATTTCAAATGGAAAATAACAGCTCACAATCTCAGTGTTGTGTAAAAAAAAAGAAAACTGTTTTCCTGAGATTTGAACGCAGCGTGTGCCTCACTATTAACTCCACTGGTGGCAATTTGATGAGACTCTAATTAGACAGAGTTTTAAATATATCCTCAGGGTGTCGATCTATGACTGAATACAAAGGTGACAGATTGGAAGTCCAAAGAATAAAGCGTTTGACTGGCCAAAGATGAGGCCACAGCCAAAAAAAATACCCCAAATTGTTGAACTAGAAAAATCAGAAGATTGGATGCAGGAAATCTGGTTTCCACTGGTATTAAATTGAGCTGAATGAGCAGTAATCCAAGGAGGCCACAGTTGGAATGACCTCTTTCTGGTCTTGATGTGTGCTAGAAGTCCACTTCCATTTATCTTTTAAAAATCACACACACATTAACTGATCAAACAGAGGAAAAAAGAGTGGGGCATATAAAAATAAAACGTAAAAAAAAAGAAAAAAACCCCAAAATGGATCATCCCCCCTGGTGCGGCTGTACGCTGACTGAATGAGGACGCAGACCTCGGCCCCTGGGCTGGATTTCCGTGGCCTATTCCCCCCGCTCCATCTCCCGCGATCCTTCTCCATCCCATTAAGGGAACGCTACGAATGGAAACTGAGTCAAACTGTGAGAGAGACCGGGGAGAATTGGGCTCTCAGCAGCCTGGCATATGTGTGTCAGCGTCTGCCAGCTGATGTGTGTTACCGTGGATCTGAGGGAAGAGGCCGGACTGTTCATAAATTACAAATCAAAGCAAAAATAAATAATAAAAAATACAACTAGTTCATCAAGGCAAGCAAGTCTACTTTGACTGTACAACGCTGGAAAGGATGGAATTTTAGAAGGAAAATTATGAGCGAAACGTAAAGTCGTCAACAAGCTCCAGTGAAAGGTGATTCCAGGCAAACCTTAAATGAAATAACCAAGGAAGAGGTGTAGTGGAGGATGAGTAGGAGTAGGAGGAGGAGGAGGAGGAAGAACAATCCAAGTGAGTCATAGAATTAACTTCCAGGCCTTCTGCGTAATCATTTCAGCTCACGCTTCATCACAGTGAGCTGAATCACCAGACGGACACGTGGCCAGAGAGACCCCTGCTTTCTTACGCTTTCTTTATCACATGCAGTCATGCTCGTGTGTGTGTGTGTGTGAGCGTGCCTCACTAAAGAGACTGCCGAAGGATGAATTGCAGAATGTCCACAACTGTAAGCAAATCATCCCTTACAGTACATGGCTTTGGAAACTTACAGTGCTTGTATTTTATGCTCACAAACAAAATAACATTAAGAAAACAAATAAGAAAAGGCCGACACACTAAATAACTTTGCTGCTCTTTGCAGGAACTCGCTGCTCAGTCTGCCCCAGGGCAGCTGTGGCTACAATGTAGCTTACCACCACCAGTGTGAGTGCATGGGAGTGTTTTGTTGTTGTTGTTGTAAAAATACAAATCATAGGCTGGTGTTTCGCTCAGGGCTGTTTGTTTTGATCCAGAGGTTCTCGTGGCGAAGTGTGAATTAGCACGCCGACACCCCTGTCGATTTGCAGCTTTCCGTCTCCCTCACCGGAAACAAATCTTTCCGCAGCCTTTCAGGGACAATCTACGGCCCAAATCGGACCTCCCCCATCCCCGACTCGAGGGCACTCCCGGATTTGTTAAACAAACAAAATGATCGCAAATCTGATAGCGCTGGTTCAGCGCACACTGATTTGCAATGTAAACGAAAGGTGATCGGTGGACGCCACAGAGAGGATGAGGCGGTTCTCTGGCAACAACAACGGGAAAAGCCCTCGCGTCGCGCTGCCTTCATCCTCCGACACGTGTGCCCGCTGACACCGATGGGAGCCTTATCTCCGCCAGCCTTCTGTGGACCTCTACACACGGCTCCCAGGGCCCCCTCCAACCTGCCAACAGCTGTTTTAGGCACCATGTCCACGTAGATTTAATGGTCCGAATCCGAAGAAGTCTCTGGAGCCAAAGCGAGGTAGAAGAAAAAATACTAAACGACTAAATAGATCTTACCTGGAATTCAATCCCATAGTTCTCTCTGCAGAAGTCTCGCAGTTTGGGGTAAACGTGCTCTTTCAGTGCGTTTCTCTCTGCTTCTGTATCTGAAAGGAAAGATGAGAGAAATGCATTTCATGCTGATAGTTTATTTTTTTATTTCACAAAAGATCAAAGACCTAAAATAAAGATTTTATCAATTTAAATTTTTTTGTTCACTATAAACTGAGCAACAATTATAAAGGGAAATCATAATATGTGTCCTACCAGTGTGTGAATGTGGTTTAAGCACTGACTATAGTCTCCATAGAAAGATTGATCTAGATTAGCTTTGTAGAGAGAGTAGAGTGCTGTGTGAACGGGGTAATGAGGGCACAGATTGTAGTTAAAGCGCTTTGAGTATCGTGGTTGGATAGAAAGGTGCTACATAAGTACAGTCCATTTACAATTTAACATTTCCAGCTGGTAAATCGTGATATCAAAATATTGTTTGAGGTTTCCGCTTTAAAATGACATCACAATTTCCTCATTAGAATAACCTAAAAATAGGACTAGGACCAAATATCAATGAGTTATCCTGATTAGGAAGACACATCTCTGAAACTGCTCATGATATCAACATAATCCAGGAATCAAAATATATCTTAAAGCAGGAATCTGAAAATGTGCTCAGGCCATTCTGACCAGATGTGACTGAATCCTCAGTTTGATGTGATGAGTAACTAATGCACCATACCCCAAGTGAGTGGCGATTTCTTTTACATCGTTCTTGAAAATTAAACACTTAAAAACGAATAAAAGTATCTTCAGATTGGACTCGTTGAACCCGAGTTACTTTAACCTGTAAGTCTGTGTTAATGTTCAGAATCACTAAATGTGGACCCGATGTTTACACCTGGAAAAAGCTGAAGACTGTAGATTCCCAAGGCAGTGACAGTTTGAGTGTCACAGATGTTGTTGTGTCCCACTTTCCTTCCTCCTTCTCACCATCTTCCAAATGCTTACTGGAATATATTTGGACAGGCCCTGTCTCAAGTGTCCCTGTCCGTCTCTTCGAGGGGGGGCGGGCTTTGTGGACAAATGGTTAAAAGCAGAAAATGCCCAACAGAGATGGCACCGCGGGGCCCGGCCCGCACATATGTGCGCCTACGTACGGCTGGACCGAAGGCCGCTCCGCTGCTAACCGTGTCATGCGCAGCGAGAAAAGAAGAGCCCAGAAATCCAGTCTGACGTGTCCGTCTCTCTCGTCTATCTTTAGTAAGGCTCCGGGGCCGTGACTGAGCAAATATCTGCCCGCAGCCACCCCCGGCAAAATGTCAAAGCAAAACCGAATTGATGTATTCGTATGCAAATGAAAAAAAAAGGCGGTTGCTGCATCAGCGGAGCTCTCATCTCCGTTCCGTCGGTACAATAAACGTTTGAGATCTTATGGCGACGCGGAGGACGGAAATGGCAGCGTTTGTGGAATTTAGATGAAACTTGTCTGTGCGTTTGGGGAGCGCAGAGAAAACGGGTCGTGCCGTCAACGATACGACCCGACAGACTCCACCGTGTTGTTATTTGTGTTGTGCTGATAACAGCGATATGCCTCTTTTGCTCTCGCTCTTCCTTCTTTTTTATTTTTGTGGGATGCTGATGAGTTATGGCAGCCTGACGTATGCCTGCGCCTGTTGTCGACGCACCAACATGCTGGAGAACAAAGACTGGATCCCACATTCACCTGCCATTCTCGCTGTGTGTGTTTGTGTGTGTGTTTGTGTCCCTGCCTTCAAATTTCTCTATTTATTTCAGAACAAGCCCAGCTTTCAGATACGCTCCTGTCAGTTCTCTTTATTCTCCCGCTCACGGTTCTTACTGTCCTCTCTGCCTCCCTCTTCGTTTACGGGCAACAATCTGAACAGAAAAATCAGCCAGATGTCCCTGACAATTTTAGGTGTTCGCTTCCTTGTCACTATTTTTAAACTAAAATGTAAAAATACCTCAAAGGTTTGTAAGCGATGATGTTATTTTGCTCTGAAAATATTCCCTTTCCCAACTAAATTCAAATATTACCCACTACTATAAAAGGTGCACAGCCATATAAAATAATCGTCTTTTTTAAAGGACTTTTTAAACTTTATGGTCTTTTTTCATGGTTTTGACTCTGGTTAACCAGGCGTAGGTTCATTGAGTGATCCCACCCACTTCCAGCTCTGTTCTTAAGATCTACTCAGTCAAGGTTCCAAGCAAGCCGAGTTGGGCTGAAGATTTGACGGAAGCAGACTCCTGCTCATCGGCCAGAGAGTCTCAGTTTTCCAAAATTTCCCCCCAAAAAGATACAACTTCCTAAACGGTTCTGTAATTCACATATTTACAGTAATATGTCAACTTAGTGTCAAGAAGCAAAATAACCAATCTGATCAATGATGTAGGCAAACATTGAAATCGGACAATTGTTCCTCAAATTTCCTGAGAGCAGCAAGAAACCTAAAAGTTATGGAAAGGATATTTGAGACCAGACAGTGGAAATCCATCTGCATCAATGTCTGACTGGGGGAATTCCCTTCTTTCTCTTCCAGTAACTTTTTTTTTTTGCACTTCATTAAATATTCAAAACCGAAGCTAACAGGCAAAAGTAAAGAATGGTCAGGCAACATGCTGTGTAATCAAACGGTGCCTCTACTGCCACTGGTTGGGTATTAAAGTGTCCACCTGTTCCTTGTTTCTGCAGGAAGAGAGCTGCTGATTTTACAGTCAGTCTGTTAAACTCTTAGGGGTTCTGTTAAATCCAGGAAGTAATCATGTATGTCGCATGTAAATCTTGTCATTTAAATCAGCTTCAGACTCAAATAAACGACTACAGCTTTAAATAATTTCCTTAGACACCTTTTACAAAATGGTATTTTCTGAACTTCCTGAATAAGACTGTATAGTACTATAAATTATTTGAATGGTAACTTGACTTTTATGTATTGACAAGAATTCTTTGCAGTGGAAGGATTTGGATTAAAAATATCACATCTGATTGGATTTCGAGTAGATATAATTGCTATTTTCTTTTGAGACGATGGTAGGACAATGTTTTGAGGACTTCCTTGTAAATTGGTGCTTTATAAATAAACTAAAATGATCCCTTTACTCCCTTTGATTAAAACTCTTTGATACTTTCTTCTGAATCCCCATACGAATCCTCTACTGCAAGCTGTGATAAAGTTTAATCAAATCAAAATAAAACAATCTGAAAGAGTGCAAATTAGTACCGCTTCTGTTTCCAGTCAGATATTTATCTCATCTCTAAACCATTTTCCCCCTCTCTCCATGAGTCTAACAGTTCCAAGAGTGAAATGATTTGACCAAATTAAAGTCGTTGTGAAACACTAAAGGAGGGGTTTCAATGAATCGTGTCTTTGGGTCCAACTCACCAGGCCACCAACTCTTAATCAGATCAGTAAATTACAAAGTAAATACCGGCTTCATAACAAAGCAGTACCACAGACCTTAATCTAGCTCAACATGCGCAAAGATTCACACAAATGTTTCCACTCCTAGTCATGTCGATTTTATACAAACACAATGTGAGTGCATGCTAATCCAACACAGTATATTTAAAACAGAACTTTTCAGCTAAATCCTTGCAACCGAAATAGTTAGCAGAACAGGCACCATTATCCAGCGCTTTCTCTGTGACTGGAAATGAACAAAAAAAACTACACTTCCTTTCTCTTGACAGAGATCTTAGTAAAATAAAACCCAACAGAAAAAGAGTTGCAGTAAATACTGCCTTTGTAGCAGCCTTCGGGACTGTGCTAGTTAAAGATTCCCACTTGGCATGGAAAAACATTTTGGAATCTTTCCCAAAATTTTTATAAAAGACTTCATAATCGCTTGCAAGAGACCAAGTTCACCTCTTGATTCTTTTGGTTTGTTGTAAGCGGACGATCACAAACTCATTTTACACAGGTGTATCCGGAGGCTAACTTCATATCCATCATTACCTTATTAAATAGTTCTACATTGTAACAGTTTTACAATCTCCAACTCTCGGTGGAGTTGGGAGAAAGTAAAGCTGATTTTTGTCAGGATGACATACTGGGAGCTTCTAATTGCTCATCGGTGCTCTGAAAAACTCTGAGAGAGGTCAGTAAAAGCTGCTGCAAGACTTGTCAGAAAGAGCTTCCTCTATTCCCTCGGGGAGGAAAAAAAAATAATAGTAGAGGAACCAGAAGGCACCGCTAGAGAGAAGAAATGGGCTATTAAGGATCAAACTTTGCATGGTGCAAAATGAGGCCGAGCCAGTCCAGAAATCCAACTTTCGACGGCCCAAGAGAAGCAATTTAGCAAGAAAGAGTTAACGAAGTCTCCCACCTGCCATCCCTCCCACTCTCACCCTCGGTTCTCCTTCACCAGACTCGATTCAAAGAAGTGGATAATTAAGGAGGCTGAGAATATAAAAGAAATTCAGAGCTAAGAACCGAAAAACATGAGCTGAAAAATGAAAAATAGAAAAAATGCAAATGAGAACACTGGGAACAATTGTGCGGTAAAATGTAAAGTGATTAGTGGCCTCTGCGGCGACTATGTTCTATAGCCTTGACGATGGTGCGTCAGAGGGCTGATTTCATGCGTTGCGTCTCCAAGGCCTCTGGTCTTTTATCAACTTTAAACAGCTTAAGTGAGAGCAGGCAATTGCCTTGACGCCAGATCCCCTAGGGGTGACTTCAGCAAGGTAACGCCTTTGTGGATCCATGAATACTGACCAACGTGATGAGCTGCACAGCACTTTCACAAATGTGCACAAAAAAGAAAAAAAAAATCATATTTAGGCTTTTGTTTGGTGTCATGCTGCTGAGAAGCAAACAGTAGTAGGTTTTAATTGATCATTTATGGCCACACACGCACACAAAAAGGTGGATCGACCTGAGCCAAGAAGTGGCGAGACTCATTAACATGATGAGACATCAATGTAAACCTTTTCAGATAAGTTCCTTGGCTTAAGACTGTGCCAACTGCTTTAAAACCTTTATAAACTCGCTGCACTGTTGAGTAATCTCTATTTTATGGATACTGTGTTCATGTCCAAAACTCCTGAAAGCTTTTCCTAATTTTCTAATATGACAGGACAGCATTCTCCTAACACATGACAAACACAGCTGGGTTCTACAAGCGGGAATACAGCAATAGGAATGCGTCCAACATCTTTGATTAAATCTAAATATTTGGATTTGATACAATACAAAACAAGAGGACGTCACACAACAATCCTGAATGTTAGGTTTCCTGATACCAGTTAAACAAGTACAAGTACTTCCATTTATCAATACTGGTATTGGTATCAGTTTCAACTTTTGGTGCATTCTGTACGAGTCCCAATACTTGTAAAAATGCTGATATTGATACCAGTATTGATATCGGGGACACCACTCCTGAATATATTTGTTTATTTATGAAGTATATTAAGTATAGCAGTTTTTTTATTTCAACAAACACAAAAATGGCTACAGTACTTATCTTCACAGCATCTTGAGCTAGAATTTAGTGTGGTAGTAGCTGCCAGTCATCCCAAACACATCCTCAGAGCTCCACATCTTACCACAACATTCAGTTAAAACTTTAGCATTAGCTGTTGGAGTCAGTCCTGCTGGTGTGTTTGGACAACATCTCATAACCCAGTACAGAGATTTTAATAAAACTCTTCAGATGTAACCATTATGGGATGTTTATATACGTCCTGTGTCTCAGGTTAATGACCTTTGATGTGATATTCTGGGTTAAATAAGTGCATGGACAGCCCCCTCTAGTGAACAATAGATAACATGCTCTGCAGTAGAGCTGGTGGCAAAAAAAACTGACAGGGTTTTGATCTGTGTGTTTTGCATTTTTAGCGTATCAGTTGAGCTAGTTATCTGTTTAGTTTGGTTAAAGTTTCCGAAAACTAACAAAATCATTTCAAAAAGCAAAATGTAAAATTATTGTTAGAATTACCTTGTTTCTGTCCCTCGCGCTTCCATAGCCTACTCTACTTCTCTTGTTTACTCCAGTTTTATCGAGCCTATTTTTACCCCCACTGCCCAGAGGGCGGATTCAAATGCAGAACTGCAACTGGGTGTCTGCTTCTGCGACCCAACACTCGGCTCACACCGTGCACTCAGTGTTGAAAGCAGTCTGTCGTGTCAGCTGCTTTACTGGGGTATGATGGCGCCCGCCATCCTCGTCTCAAGATGCCGCCTTCTCTTTGCCATGATCAACATCCTTTGTCCAATAAAGCCACTGTCTCTCCTCTAAACATGTCCAAAGCAACTCAGCTTTTTTTTTTTTACTTTGTCTCCTATCTGCTCAAACTTTTTCAGGATGTGATACCACTCATAGTAAAGTACAGCAATGAAATGTGGTTCTTTTAGTCAAGATTATGCTAAAATACATTTATTTCCCAACTATAGCCTATTTAACTCCCTGTAAGGTACCAAACATTCAATATCTCAAATTCTAGGTTTACTCCCATGAATTCCTCTTATACTTCCCATCTTCCAACTTTGAAAATCCTCAGAATTTCGCAACCCTTGTTGAATTAGAGTATGAGATGATCATATCCTGAGGAGGATTTGAGTGTTTGAAGTGACAAAATGAGCCCAGTGACCCGAAAGCTTAAAACTGTTCCTTAAAGGACTAACTTTCGTTTCAAACAGATTAGGACCGAAGGATTAGAAGCTCGGAATGTGATTTTAATTCCTGTCCACACACGTTAAGATGCTTTGAATATTCTAGCTCAAAGTCGTAAAGGTAAAGTCACAAAGACAAAATCCACATTTCTTTCCTCGTATCTATGCTTAATGTGTCAACACGCGTTTATCAAAGTGACTGAAAACAGGTCAAACACATTGGCACCCATAATCTGGAGGAGTTAAGCCCATGACTGCCAGGACCGCCTGACGTTCCTGAACGGTGCACTAACAAAATGTAAAGCCCATCTTTGCTTTCACCCGTGGCCTTTTTTATTTTTGCAATTGTCCTGTTTCCAATCCAGTAACAAATAAAATAAACAAAACACCAGATTATTTATTTGTTCTCGTTTTTTAAAATTTTTATTGAACATTTGAAGAACAAACGAACCCTGCACGGTGCACCTATGAAAGCGTAATCTGGGATTTTGATGCGTTGGTCCCTAACGCTCTAATTTCCTGGGTAAAGCAGATGAAAGTGCTTTGTTTACGTTGAGCGCATACCTGCCTTTCTGAAGTACACCTAAATATATCGTGAAACACTCGGTTTTGAGCAAACTATGCCTCACCACACCACCTGATATAGCTCAGGGTAACCCTTTCTTATGTTTGATTTGATACTTTTAAAATAGAAAAACTGGGAAGCCTTTTGGAAAGCAGCAGGTATGGGTTGAAACTTTTGTGGAGGGTGGGGATGAGTAACGGGGACTTGAGTCATGCTGCTGAGGGTCAATGTGTGGTGGGGTCAGGCCGACTCCTACCGTCGGGGTTGGCGCAGATGAAGACCCGCACGCTGCGCCCGGTGGGGACTTGGTTCGGCGGCAGCGCGTTGATGTTGCCGCTGATGGCCGCCCTGCGCAGCGCCGACTCCCGCGGGCAGGGCTGCCTGCTCCCCACTCCCGACGGCCACATGGGAGGCGACTTCCAGCGTGGCTG
>JAVKLF010000142.1:7027672-7039492 GCA_034783495.1 Millerichthys robustus
TGATTGCACAGTTTTGTTTACTTTGGCTTAATATGGCAGGCCTATGAAGTCGTCCTGTTTGATCTGTGTTGTTCTTAATCATACTTTGATGTATTTCTCAGGCCACTCTGTTGAACCAGAGCTAAACACATTCGAAGCCTTAAATAGAGAGTCTGATTGTGGGATGTTTCATTTCCACTGAGGGGTGTTTGTGTTGTGCTATTCAATATTTCAAAAGAGAACAGAAGCAGATTTATTCAACCAGTCAATTTTATTATGGTTTTGTTGATGGATGTGAACATTAGTAAATACCATTTGTTTTGGTGATTAGTTTGTAATTTGTAAATGTGAATGAATACCAATTAATGGTGGTTTCTCCTGAAGGCGGAGCTGTATAAAGCCTGGAGTTGATGCTTGCTCTCGAGGATTGTGCAGTTTATGCTTCAGCAGGCACAAACCACTGGAGCGCCATAACCAGGAGCCTAGTTCTGTCTTCTGTTGTGGGTTATAAGTTTAGTTGTTTTATTTCACGCCCACCAGCTGAAATCTTAAGTACTCCATCAAATCCTAACAAAAATTAACTCTTCTGTAAAACTAACAGTTGTAGTCATTTTAAGATTTGCTAGTTTCAAATAACCGGGCAGCCATCTTAAACTCGAATGACACCAGATGTTAATCAGTTGTAGATGTACATTCAGTGCATCTTTTCTGAAAGTTTCAATAAAATCTGTTGGTTTCATGAAATATTTTGATAAACAATTAACCTTGACTCCAACAGTTATTGTTACAGTTTGTTTCAAATAACCTTCAATCACACCAAATTATAGCTCAATATCTGTGCAATTGACTGAATTATAGCAGTTTTTTGTTTCCTTTAATCAACTAGCAAGGGCGGCCAATTTAAATTGGCTTTACTCCAAAAGTTAATCAGTTGTACATGTACATACAATCATTTTTTGTAAGCGTTTCATTAAAATTAGTGCTGTTTTATGAGATATTTTGCTAACAGACAGTTTACTTTAAATAGTTAATGCCCACTTTAAAACTAAGGCCTTCTGCCAGCAGTTAGTGCTCAGAGTACGTAATAGGGATCACACCCAGTCACTACCACCCCAGACATTAGGTCAATATCCATAAAAACTCACATAATTATAACAATGTCTGTGTTCTTTTAGATGGCAGCCATCTTGTATTGTGGTGTACATGATTACGGGGTCTCTCACCCAGAGGCTGCAGGGGTTTTGGGGGTGTGGTTTGGTTTGGTCTGTGTGTATTTTGTAGTGTTCATTCATTCTGTTTTGGCTCAAGAAGAATAAAGTTGACTTACTTGCAGCAAGTCAATGTCTCCTTCTTTCACGCCACAGTATCAGGTTAACTCCAGGGATTAATCATCTGTAAATTAGTAGTTTACAAGATATTTATCTAACAGACAGACAAATGGACACAAACAGATTCTGTCACCACTGAACGACACGTATTCTTGCAACTAGACACGTTTTAAACAGAGAAGACTTCCCTTGGCCAGTGTAACACTTACAGTCTGTTTGAAGGGGGGGCCACACCCGATGCCATCGAGCACGAGGCACATTATTGTCCAAATGCATTTCTTTGTTTCTTTTTTTTTACAGCTCCAGTGAACATTTGTAAAGGAGCACTTTGCAGCTCACAGAGCCGTACCGAGGACGTTAAAGGAAACACCCAAACACACTTTTACATTTGAAGCTCTGGTAGATAATTCAGTAGTCGGAGGCCTGTTTTTGTGAAATATTCATGGCTTGCACTAGGTCCCTTGGCTCTCAGCGGTGCCTGATGGGTTGAGAAATGTCAGGAATAATGTTATGGGGAGGTTCGACATCTCTGACTGGTCTGGAAGGATTACGGGATAAATTCACTAATGAGCAGCTGGACCGAACCAGCCAAGTCTGGTTCCCTGAATGGCTGACTGGAAGTCTTCAGGCGCCTGCAGCTGGGGGTCTTATTATGGCCAGGTTTTTCTGAGAGTAGCCTAACAATCCATGACAGGATATAAAGTTTGAGATATGGAGAACAAAGAATTTCTCATTATTTAACTTTTCAAAAGAAACTCTGATTAGAGCTGCAGGACAACAGGGATCATACACAGACTTAAAAGTATATGTATTTTAGTTGAAGCATTTTCTAGGTTTGGACCAGGATGATATTAGAGTTTCCAAGAAATAATGAAGAATTTAAACAAAACAACACGTGGGATCTGTTAGTTTTTAGAGCCTAACCCTGAACCCTGCCCACAACTAGGGTGATCACATTTGTTCATTTAAAAAAAAAAAAATTATCCTCACTTCTGTCATCATTCATGTCGTCTGTGTCCTTCCACCAGCAGCTGAGATAAAGAAGTGAGCCATGGATGCTGTCATGCCCCGTTCTTATTTTAGCTCCCTGGCTGGGATGGTTTACATACTATTTGTTGTTGTCATCAAGTTCCCAATGCAAAACTAAAACAAAAGAGCTTTAATGCAACATGTTGGAGTTAGAGTTCTGTGTGAAGGTTGTTAACAAAGAATGTCTTACCTGTTTGTAAAAAAAAATCGTTTGATGCTACACAGTCAGTTTTTGCTGCTTCAGTCATTTATTTTGAAAAGATTATTGAGTGGAAACCATCATTACAGGTGAGCTCAGTTTAGCTCAGGGCTAATTGTTTTTCAGCAGCACTTTCCAGTCCGGGTGCTTTCTATGACCCAACAGCCCACCTAACAGCTCCTAAAAACAGAAAACAAAACTAACTTCCTGTCTGTTTTTGCTGCTGTGGTTTATTTTGAAAGAAATTTAAAGTGCAAACTTTGGTCATGAGTTAGCTCAGCATTGCTGTCAGGATACATGCAAATATCAAATAAATGCTGATGAATTCAAAAGTATTTTACCTGCAAATGCTCATCCATTCAACTTTCATCCACAAGCAGTGGTGGACACGGTTTCTAGGTTCTCATTCAGGCAGAGCTACAACTCTGATTTGGATTTGCTGATTCGCCGAAGATGAAGACATGTGACACGGAGTGACAGTCGTCTTAGCGGTAAGCGTTAGCTTCCATTAATTCTATAATGTGTTTAACAGTTTAGAGTTAGCAGAGCTAAGGTTCTTGTTTAGTGTGTTAGTTGTTAGTGAAGCTAACTTTCTGGTTAGCTGTCCCCACCAATGTCCACAAGCCGATCTGACTAGCCCTTTACTGGTCAATCTAATCAGAAAATCAACCTAATTTCTCCAAACTGAGGTCATTCACAGATCTGCCTTCAAAAGGTGTGATACAAATTGTTAACCTCTCCAGAGAAACCCAGCTGCAGAACATCAGATCAACCACTTCAACAACTCGCGGGTCGTCCTCCTTTCTCACGTGATGGCGGTAAACACACCCCACAGTAATTAAATTTCTCTTCACGCATTTCGTTCAGAAACGGCTGGTGAAATTAAAGGCAAAGAAACTGGAGTGTTGAAATATGCGGCTGCAATGATTTCAGAAGATAAACGATGATTAAAGTCGTGTCACCTCAATCACCCTCCCCGTCTGCTGCTTCCTAATAACATCATGTTAATAAGGTAATCATAAACCCTCATATAGAAGTTCTCCGTGGCTCTGCTCACCGAGTTGTTATCACCGTTGAGTGTGTGTGAGACGCAGCATCGTGTTTATTGCGGGACACCCTAATTGGGTTTCAACAAGATTGATTCAATCTGCCCTTTAGTTCGTGACATAACATTTAAATGGAACATTTAACCTCCCTTCTTGATGCTCTCTCGTTTGAGCACTTTAGGCACACAAACCCCGGATTCTTACACATTCATGGCCACACAGACCCCAGGAGTGGCAGCTGGAACTTGTTAATTGCGAGCGCTAAATTCAAATGCTATCGTTATCTTGGCTGGCAGGGCATAAATATTAATATATCATGAAGGAGCTATAAAAAGCTTGCCTACTCTCATTTGGTTCCATATATATGCAGCTGTTAGTGTCTGTTGGAGGGGATTGGGTAGGGAAGGGGAAGGGCGGGCATCATTTATTGAAAAAGAGGGACAGGAGGAGGCTGTCACGAAAGGAGGAAGAGAGGAAATGACTTGACAGGATGCTGGGGAGATGGGAAAAAATGGTACCCCCCAACAAACTCAAGGTGACAATCAGAAATGGTGGATTTAGACTGAAGAACAACTTTCAGCTCCGTTGATGCGACATATCTACCCACTCTTGATTCATCTACCCGACGCAGTTGACCCGTCCTTGGCATCAAAGCTGTGTTTTGGAAGAGCAGACGGTGGACATTCGTCTGCCTGCGACCGCTGCGAGCGCAGCGGAGGCGACAGGTGTTGACAGAGTACCACCTGAAGGGATTTCATCACTCCCGAATGCTGCTGCTGCTCGCCGAGCTGCCTAATCTATGGCGGCGGCGCAAAGAAAAGACGGATAACCCAGTGGAGGGACAAACTGCGAAAAAAAAGGAGGGGTCGCTAAATGAAAGAAAGACTAACTTCTTTCTTAAAACAAACAAAATGATGCCACCAGTTGGCCAATTAGCGGACACTGAAACAATAAACAAGATGTCAGCTACAAAATAATGCTGACAGGGTGCCCCAAGTGTAAAGTCTGGCCGGGTGCAAACAGTTGAGCCATTACCTGAATTAGAAAAAACACATCTTATAGCTACAGCTGTTCATTCACCATTCATACCAATTACTAAAAATAATTCCATCAAACACACTTCAAGAAATCGAAGCTAACAATATGCCAGCTTCTATGTGAACAACACATAATTATCATGAATTTCTTGGCCCTTTAGCAGCGTTGCTTCTCGCAGAGCTGTCATCAATCCCGCTGCATCTCTATTCTCTTTACCATGGTGATTTATTCGTCTTTGGGTTCAAGGTGTCAGTGCCTTCGAAGCCACGTGCATGCTCAGTGTCATCGGTCACTGTGAAGTCCAAGGTTTTCACATTCTTGGTCTGCTTGGTCTCAAGGAACACCTCATGTCATGCAGATGTAGATTTGTTAATGAAACAGATAGGTTGAGTGCATGGTGTAGAAAATATGAATATGAATGATTCATTAAGTTCGATTATACCCAGTCGGCTGCTTTACTGTCGACGCACTTGTCTTGTTGCGACTAATGGCCACGTTTTGTGGCGTGGCTGCCAGAAGGCTTACATTCCACAGTCCAGGTGCATGTTGGGAGTCTAACCAGAGTAACCTGCATGACAGCCTATTTCAAAGCTCTCACTCACACTTTTACTTGATGTGCTCCTACTCTCTATCTGCTTGGTTTTTATGTCTTAATTTGTTTGTCTTAGAGTTTTGGACAACTTCCCCAGCAAGTCAAAATGAATAAAAAGAAATGACAATGGATTTTCCAATAGACAAGCTGTCTTCAGGCACTCGTACACCACCATCATCACTAAATATGGGTGCAATAATTGCTTTAGATATAAAAAAAGTGCTGGATTTCAGTTATTATAGCTTCAGAAAGCCTAATGAATGTGGTCCTGCCATCGCTTGGCTCTTTTTATTTGGTTCCACCCAGTTGTATTCAGACATAATTACACACACACACACACACACACACACACACACACACACACACACACACACACACACACACACACACACACACACATGTCCACACAGATAAATGGGAGAAAATAATCTGAGTGCAGCGGAAGCGCTGCGCTCGTTTAGTTGAGAGGTGTTTTGAAGCAGGATGGGAAAGGAAAAACGGATGAAAATTTAAACTGCCAGATGTGATTGAGTTCTATTGTACGGTCTGTGTTGGCTAATTGGCGGCAGTCGAAGACAGGGAGGAGGGGGGTGGAGGGGTTGAACAGAGCAGATCTTATTAAAGTTGAGTTGGACCTGATCACTGGGGATTCTGGGGTAAATCCAAGTCACTCTAAAGCATGATTATTCATTATAAATAAAGAAGGGATACAGTTTCATCAATCTTTTCGTGCGGTCATGGTAAAAACAAAAAATGGTGAGTTAAAGTGGTGGTGATAAAAAAATCTGAATTAATCAAAATTGGTCAGTTTTCCAAATATTGGAAATTAAAATCAGCCAAGAAAGCTGTAATCACTGCATCTCTAGCCAAAACTAAATTCATTAAATTTAAAAAACCGTCATTTGGTTTCCAGTGAGTTTTAGTGAAATGTGACTTCAGGGGTTAATAATATGTAAAACATCTGAAATGATTCCTAGTTTTCGTAATAAGCTCCTTGACCTTAATAAACAAACAAAAAAAATTCCAGTTTAGATTATTTAGATGCTTTCCTCTAAACTGAGTTGTGAGATGATCAGCTGACAGATTCGGAGAGGACGGGTTTTGGAATCCAACTGGGCTCCAAATTAGCCCAGAAAGGCTCCATTTCCCATCTCATCTTACTGAGGAGAGGCAGAATTATACAGTGTATGTATGGCTTTCATATGCCACACCAACTGCTATCTAATTAAAACTTGTTTTCTCAGTCTGTTCTGTTTTCACAACTCCAAACTTTCTCTTACCAATTAATTTGTCTCAACTTTAAAAAAAAAGATCTTAGTGGTTTATTTTTGGTCACGAAAACCCTTGAGTAGCACCACACAGATTATTTATCATGTCGGGTTTTTTAAATGTGTCTGTTGAACTTCTTCCTGCAGTAATCTGAGATATCTATTTGTAGATCTATAGGTTTGTGTTAGTGTTATTAACAGTCTCACACAGATGTTTTATTTAAGTTTGTTCCAGAAACACTAGAATGGTCAATTTTAGATGTAATCATAGCAGACCAGTGATAGGTAAACGACTGAACTTCAATGGAGCTGGTGCATCTTAAACAGGCACCGGAGGGCATAAATGACGGCATCAGGACTGGAAGGACAGTGTTGTCAGAGCACCCAATAGTCAGTCAAACCAGTGAGTTTAGGTCAGCAAACACAGAGAATGCCTTGCAGGTACATTAAACGGCGTTTAATGTTTAACGCCGGGAACTTTGCCTGCTATTTGACGTGTTCAATGTGCTGTCACTGGTGAAGGACACAATGTGTCTGTGTTGGCTACTTTCAAGATGGCAGTGTTTTTTCTGGACACAGCCCTAAAAGTCCCCTCACCCATTACTTGCTGGGGTATTTGGATATTTCATTTTCCCTTTTGTTTCTGGAATAAAAGGGTATCCTGTGACTTTTGACTCACCCTGTACTTTTGAAGGAGCTTTGTGAAACCTGGTGAGGTTCAAAAGGTACCATGGGTGTGGACCATTTAATATTTATGCATGTCTTACCCCTCCTGAGACAGGCCTGAACAGTCTATGAACTGCCTGTGTCATGCTGAGGTCCTCGGGTGGTCAGCCAGGGTCCCCGATCTTATCCTAATCAAACATGATCTGTTGGATCTCTAGTTACAACAGCTGTAGGTCAACTCGCTGCAGGAGAAGATACAGCAAACATATGACTGTTCTGCATCAAAATAGCAGCATGCTTTTACGTGCTTATCTCTGTTTGTCAGTGAGTGTGGTGGAACTATGAATAAGTGCCACATTGATGTCAGATACACATTTAAATAGAACCCATCTGGAGAGATAAAGCTAGAAACCCTACCAAGTCCACGCAACTTAAGCAGCTGTTTGACAACAATCTTTTAATAACAATTACCTGCAAACACCTAGATTGCTGTACTAAATTAATTAGTAATTAGCTGACAGTTGGCTTCAAATACGCATCAAAACAATCATAAATGAGGGACGCAATGAACTCATGGGACGTTGTTTTTAACAAACAGGACATAAGGAGAAAATCTATTTTCTTCCTTTCATGTTTTAAAAAACGCTCCTTTAATTCCTTTGACTTTCCCTAATGGCTTCCAGAAGCCAGTTTTCTGCGTTGATCTTGACAAATTCCTTCTGTCCAGAAAGAAGAGCAAAAGCATTTTAATAAGAGTCCTGCGGCTAATATCGCAAATGAAGCAATGGGAGGATGATGAAAGGCCGCATCGTGGAAAACAATTTAAAGAAGAAGAGAACCAAGAGGTTCATTGACAAAACATGATGTTTGATGTGTTAGCAAATGAGTTTCAGCTCTCTTTCGGCTCGAACCTTTAATCCGCTGAAAACTGCCACATTTTCCATAATAATTTAGGCAGTCTTGATTTTAAAAAAAGTGCTCATTACAATTGGAAGGTTTTCTTTTTTCAGTCTATGCTGAGTGGCTGTGTAAAACACTTTTTTAAAAAATGTATTTTGAATGATGATTGAGTGCATAAAGGGAACCCCAACTAGTTGTAACATTTAATATAAATGGATAAACATTTACTTTAACTCTAAAAACAAGGTTGTCAAAATTCTGTTTAGTTTTTTTAAATGAAAAATATATATTATCACATGGATGGCACCATAATATTTATGCTCCAAAGCATTCTGGGTAAATGAGGAGGTATACTAGATCCTCTGCTGCAACTCTGAGAACTCTATCCAGCTTTTAAGGTTAACATTTTAAGTTTTTATGTGGCTGTGGTTTGGAGTAGACTGAGTAGGTACAATGGCGAGCAAGATTAACATAAATGAGGTGGATAATTTAATTTCTCACTTGTTTTCCTTAATGGCTTTAGAGGAAGAACTGGACAAGAAGCTGTTGGGGGTGGATAGAACAAACAATACTCCAATCCAGCAAAAAAAAAGTGGCAAAACTGAAGTTTTTCTGTGACCTGGTTTCAGTAATCAACGTTTTTTAAATGTAGGGTTTGTTTTAAAGTGGATTCAAAAACTTAATTAACCAAGTAATACAAAGTTTTTGTCTTTAAGTGATGATTAGCCCACCATTTGCCTTCAGGCAGAGCTGCTAGCAACAACATTTAATAAACCTTTATTATTCCTCCCACATTTTGCTTAAATTGGGTAAAAATTACTACCGGTAGATTAATTTAGATTTAATGGAAGGAAGAAGAAAAAAAGAAACAAAAAAAAATAATGATATTGGTGCATATTTTTGAGATATTTTTCTAATAAACCAAACTAACATCCTGTCTTTCAGGGCGGCGATAAATAAAAACCCATGTTTTTCTTTTCTACTGCACCACATGTAGCGCTATCAAGAATTTTCACATATAAGAATTAAGATTAACACACTTAGTTTGTTAAGTTGTAATGTTTTACTGCACTGACTGTTACTGAATTTAGTTAATTCAGAAATGAATTGCCACCCAGTAGTTGCGTTAATCACTTCATAAGCTGTTTTGCAGCACAATTTAATGAGCTCCAGTTGTGCAGCACACAGCACACTGTCATGGCTAATAGCACTCAGCCTTATTGATTGTTTGTGTTTCTGGTGTTTGGAGACGTCAGGCAACATGTTCAGTTGCAGGAATTAAGCTGGAGATTGAGCAGAACTGTGTGGGAGGTCACCGTTCCCGGGGTCCAACCAGGTTTTCCATCCACACTTAATTATTTGTCCCACATGCAAGGTTGAGGCAAAAAAGTGTTTTACCCAACAACCTACACAAAATGTTTGTATTCTAAAACATTATTCCTGTAATATTTATGAGATTCTGTGTTTGACATTCACTGTTTTGAATTTTTAGCAGTTTCAAATGTAGGATCGGTAAAAGTTCCGTAAGAGTGTATCTGGTTCACCATTTCTGGTATGAACACCTAACTTGTCAGGACCAGTAGTCCTTCTGGGGACCAAAGACCCGTCCTAATACGGTGGAACGCCATTTTTTGGTTAGGGTTAGGTTTGGGACTAAGGTATTATTGAAGTTGGGGTTAGTGGGTGGGTTAGGGTTAGTTGTTTTAGTGGTGGTTGGTTTCCATGCCGCTTGTGGAAGCGGCAGATAATGTTTGTAAACGATACGCATGCCATGAGTGGAGATCGCCATAAGCAAAGATTTAGCTAAAAACTAAATATAGCAAAACTGTAGGTGAAAGCTGTAATAGCAAAACCAGGTTTTAAATACTATTAAAGTTTATATTCTATTCTATTCTATTCTAAAACTGCCAAAACATCCAAGGTAAAAGCCAAAGTTAGCTACACGGTAGCTAAAAGCTAAAAGTAGCATAAAACAGCAAGGATGATGAAGAGTTTAGAGGACAATGTTTTTGAAGATTTAGAACTTAAGAGATTGGTATAATTCTATAAGGGATGTTTTTGTAAATAAAGTTACATAATTGAAAAAGTATTAAATTTACAAATACTAAAAAATGTAGCACACTATTCCTAATCGAGCTGAACATTTTAATATATGAAAATAGTAAAACTATTTAAGTATTCATTTATTCAAATGCAACCAAGATTGCATTTGGAAGTCTTTCTAAAAATGTCCAGAAGAAGAAACAGGAAAACAATCGCGTGAGTTCTGACTCAGCAATTTAGACTCTAAAACATTAAGACGACCTTTGCTGTTTCCTGCAAAAGCGTGCTGCAAAGAAGTGAAGAAAACGTTTGTGCCTCGTCATCATAATCTAAAAAGTACGATCGTGCCCCGAGGTGCCATTAAAATCCTAAATGATGCGTTAATCTGAGTGGGCTCGGATTAACGTGAGGATTAACATTGAGATGCAAAGCTGCAAAAGCGAAAAATGCCTATTTGCTCCTCTGGATGACGCCGGGACTTTGCCATTCGACACCAGATTATTCCCAACAATATGGAGATTTATTCGCTTGTGCAAAGCTCAGGGTTGTCTCCTCTTGCCCTGCCCATCTTCTTCCTGCTTTCTTTACTGGTTTCAGCATTTGATTCATTCCTCCACGGTGCTCAGGATGAAGATGGGAGGAGTTCTGATGACACATGTTATGTATATATATAATTTTTTACAGTCAACCTTTGCCTTGAGGGCTTTGAACTTTGGGGTGTTATGCAGAAAAAAATGGCCCTCATTTGAATTGCAAGGAAAACCTGCCAAAGCGGTGAAATATACATCTCTCTGACAACAAATGAAATGTAATTCAGATGCAACCCTGTGGACTAATAAAACACTCAAGGAGGCAGCGCTCGCTTTGGTAAAAGCTTTTAAAGGAGGGCCTCAATCTCGCCTGTTTAGCCGCGTGCAGAAATTAATTGAATTTGTCGAAGAAAACAATAGATGAAAGCTTTGTCGGAGACTTCTATCTGTGAGTGTTCACTGTGTCTCCTTTTACTCAGTGTGTTTGTGTGTGTTTGTGAGCGAGCGTCCATATCAGTCCATACAATCTGCTAGCGTCTTGAGAAGTGCTGCCATAGCTCAATTAGCAAAGCAGCCAGCTTCTCCTTTCTCCTCGCCTCCATTTGTCTGCCTCTCGCTTTGTTTTGTTTCTGAAAGGCATTAATGTTTTGCCTGTTTCTGTGTGTCTGTTAGTAAAATCACCTCATAACCTGGTAGATGGATTTCAATCAAACTCTTTGGAAGTAGTTATTGGTACATCTATAACTGAATAACTTTTAAAGTCAAAATGGCCACCGCAGCTAAGCCAACTTTGCAGGCTCAAAAATGGCTACAATTCAGTCAGTTTTGCAGATAACAAGTTGAAGTTTGGAGTGGTAGTAGCTGAGAGTTATCCCCAACAAATAACGGTACTCCCCGAGTATCGTCTCGCAAGATCTCACATTATCACGAGACCGCACATATCTGCGTTTCCAAGGTTTGACCACAATAACTATAACTTTGTTCCTTCTCAGCAAAAAGATGGTTTTAAAATAAACCCTTGGCATGAAAGGTGGAAGGCAATCTGTATTCTTGTAAGGAATGCAAGGTCATTAATTCAATAAAAGAAAACCCACATTATTGCACTCATTTTCCTTCGGTTGTTCGCTCGCTCACACACACACACACACACACACACACACACACACACACACACACACACACACACACACACACACACACAC
>JAVKLF010000142.1:7062575-7084778 GCA_034783495.1 Millerichthys robustus
TTTATTGAGCTCAGTCAGAGGTGCTCTCCGGGGATTGAGTGATGTCTTTCCATGACAAAAAGCACGTAACAAAACACTATTAACCGTGAATCGTTTTGAAGCAATTTTCGATGACATGTCTCTAACCCTTGGAGTGACTCATCAAGTTTTAGTTATTTTTTTTGTTTTCATCTGACCCTGCCTTCATTTTCTTGTTTACTTCTCCTCCCCCCCCCACCATTGTTATGTGTACCTTTACTGCAACGCTGTGGTCTCCTGGCAGGCCTTGTTTTGCCAACGTTTTCCTCTGTGTGGAGCAAGATAGGCAGCGAGAACAGACAGAAAGGCAAGACAGTAAAGTGGGTTGGGAGGAACGAAGAAAAGATGAATGCAAAACAGGCTGAGGGAGCCGGAAGAGGAGCAGAAGCCAAGGAGGTCCCCGAGCAGGGATGCAGGGAGCTCGAGTCGACTAGCAAGTTAAAATTCCCCTCACAGCACGGCAAAGCGTTATTTGACATATGATTTTACCCGAACGCATTTAAAGAGTTTATTCCAAAATGAGATTGAGAGTATCCCAAAAAAATGTGCAATGTTTTCTCACACAATGATTGTTACAGTCAGTCAAAACCTGCTGCTGAAGGCTTGCAAAAATGTACCTCCCCTATTTTCTTCTTTCTTAAAGGCATTTATCTTCTTTTTTCCTTTCCATTCCACATATAGAAAATCTTATTCGGGAAACATTTTTCTGTCCGTTACTTTTCTCAGCAGCATCTCGGTAAGCCTTTTGATTCAGCGACACACACCCATATATCCTGAATGCCTGACTGTACATACTTCACTTGATTTCTAGGTTTTTTTTCTTCTTCTTCTTTTTAGATTATTCTAAACTAAAAGAGCATTAAATTTTTTGTGTCCTACGAGGCTGACAACACAATTATAAAATAGGTGAATATATAATAATAATAAAACTCATGTAATGACATATTTACATTTATTGCGGTAAAATAATTAGATGACTAGTTTAGGTTAATGTCACAGCACTTTTGTGTTCTCTATACACAACATGAGCTCATGTTTAGAAACAAGTGTTTAACATTAACAAAATGACCGGCAGCTTATTGACCCAGAAGGCTTAAAGCTTCGTTCGGAACAAATCTCCTCTCTAACTCAGAGCTGACGGCTGCGTCGGGGGGCCGCTACCCAGACCGACTCTTGACAGAGTCTGGCCGGGAGCAGATAAAGAAGCATCTGAGAGAAACAAAAGCAGATGCCAGACATGAAGCCAGTGAGGAAAAAGAGCGAAGCAGACAGGAATAGAGTACAGTGGCGTCCGGCGGCCCTCTGAGAGACTTGCAAGTGGCCTGAGGGTCAGCTGATACAAGATGATTGATGGTTGCTATCTGCCCACCGTGGAGTCCGTGGAGAGGCCCACAGTATCGAGAGTGCATTTTATCATCAAGTGTACTGACCTCTTCATACAGCTTACAAAACTGAGTTCATGCCCTTTTGTGTTCTTCTGTAATCGCCCACATTGTTTTGGAACATTTCTATAATGCTTAAAAAAATTACACATTTTCAACTGTAGGAGTCAGTTTCATTTGTCTGTTTTACGCCTTTGTCTCGTGGCACCTTTAGCTTTCAATCTGTGTACCGTCTGAGTGTGTGTCTGTCCATCTACCAGTGTCTGTCTACGTGTGCATCTTGCCCCGTGGTGGACACTTCTGGCCCTCACAACCCTCACGAGAGGCTAGTGTCATTTTTCACAGTGACAGGAAGCGTCCGACGCTGCGTCGCTCTGGGTCTCCTGACTAATAGCGTCTGGCTCTAGTCTTTCTTCTGCCCCCCCACCCCTCGCTCTTCATCCCAGCCTCCACCAACCACAGTTCCTGCACAAACCAAAGCAGAGAAAACGGTATAAGCAGCGGCTCGGGTTTTCTTTGAGACAGACTTGGGAAGATCACACTCCCATTAGCGCGTGGAAGAGGGCCGAGGCGGAGAGATAGACACGCTAAGGCAAAATTTAATTGGTTTGTGCCTGCATGGATCAAGCACTGACACATTTATTCAGATCAATGAGTTGGTTTAATGAAAGAGTGCTGTAACATCTAAGTGATTTGGATTTTTAACCGCAACAATCCAGTTAAGTTGCTCACTTTCAAGCACCGTGTTAAGTTGTATTTTCCAAGTTTTAGCTGTAACAAAACCACTGTTTTGTGTGTGTGTGTGTGTGTGTGTTTCTCCCCTGTTCTTTATAGCTCCACTTCAAAGAACCTTGACACCTATCGCTCCCTACGGAGAAATATTCCTCTTCAACAACCCCGAACCTGCTCCGGTAAGACTGTGCACACTCCCACTCGTGGGCAGCAACAAGCAGCAGAAGAGGAACCAGCTTTTTTCAGATCTTCAGCGCTGTCTTTCGCTGTTTCACCCACAGTCGAACTCAACTTCCTTCTGTGTTAATGATGTCACAGCGAACACACAGCAGAGTAGAAAATGTGCTCGTTTCAGTTTGCCCCCAGAGGTTAATTGAAATGTCACGTCGCTGCTAAAGTTAACATAGTTTAGTGCGGCAACTTGATAACCGTGTCTGACTGAAAGATGGACACTTTCTTTTTCATCTGATGCTAATCTCTTCTGTGTTTTGTAGGAACAAAGTGCTAAAGAAGGGCTGCAGAGGGTGTTTAAGGCCAGGATGAAACCAAAGAAAAAAAGGTGTTGTATGTTGATGCCATACTGGTCGTCCACATTGTGTAAATACCAACACAAATTCAGATGTTCCTGATAAAAAGTGTTTTTGAGTCACTTCCATCACAGCATGGACACATTTCTTAAAGTGCTAATGATTCTCAGTTTAAACATTTGTTTGCCAAACAAGTTGCACCAATATTCATTAGTTGGTTATTAATTAGTCAAACGAATTATTTTCAAACTAATGGATCAATTTGACATTTGGGGAAATACAACATCTGACCTTGTTGAGCTTTAGATGGGATAATCAATGCAGCAATCAGAGTTTGTAAGCTAATTATGGAGCCAGAGCTAAGAGGTGATTCGCTCCATTTAGTTTTTGTGGAACAGAATATGACATGGGGATTGTTAAAGTCTAAAATGTACCAAATAAAAGGTAAGAAAAAGTAATGTCCTAGTGGAAGGACACTCTCACAGAATGGAATATTTCAATGTATTTGAGTATTTCTTCATTTATTGTCTATTAAAAGACAATATGGTGTTCATCACCAGTCCTTTTGTCGATGTAGTGCTAAAAAAATCTGTTTTCAGTTTTTTTTTTAACAATACGTTTCAAGCTGGGTGTGAGATTTATACAGAACAAAAACAAAAAACATCCTAACTGTCAAAGCCTTCTTCATAAGAGGTGTTGTTTGATTGATACAAGGGCGTCGTCTCGAGTGTAACAACACTGCGCTGCCCACAGACATGCCTATTTTCTATTTTTGTTTATTTTGTTGTTGTATCTGATGCCATCCATTTTCTTTAGCTGCTTTCTCCTTCCTAGGTTGCGAGGAAGCTGGTGCTCATCTTCACAATCTCAATTACAGAATAAACTAGATCCAATCATTTTTAAGCAAAGTTGAAAAAACTAAATAAAAGTCATTTGTATTCTTCAGACCTGGATGATGTCGGTTAATAAAAACTTAAACGTTTGACATTTTTACAGACATCGCATTTATCAAAGTCATTTCATCTTTAAGTTGTTTGACAAAACTTATAATTTTCCATCCCATACAGAAAAAAGTCCAAAGGAAAAGAGTGTCCGTCAAACTTGACTGTGCCAGACGCAGATGAATACGCCACAGTGAACTTTTTGCCCCCGAGCAGTTTGGAACAAAGTTTGTCCTCAGCTCCTGACGCCGATGCCGCTGTTGGTTCTGTGTCTTCTGGTCCTAAAGATGAACATTTAGTCATGGTGGACTGCGACCTTTACTCACAGCATGCAGATGTTCTGACGAGCGTCCCCAAAAAGGCCCAGCCTGATATTTCTCCTTATGCATGTTTCTATGGAGCCCCCAAACAGCAAGTGCTTAAAGTGGGCTGGCTGGACAAGCTGTCGCCTCAGGGGTGAGTTCGACTGCAAATCTCTACACAAAGCACTCTAAATAGTTGTTTTCCTACATTTCGAGCGGTTTAGTGGACCATGAATGACTCATTCAGATAAAATTATACTTAATTGAAAAATGGAAATAACTGACAACTGACCAAAATATGTTTTAGGACTGAAAAAGTTAGACCTCACTAGCAGAAACTGATGTGGTTCAGCGTATTTTGCACTAAATTATTTTGACAAGGGGGAGAATGATGGGTGTTAAGATTTAGTTTGGTCTTGTGGAAAACTCGATTTTCTTTCTGGATTGTCTGCGTGCTACATATATCAGCGTTACTGAAGCAGAGCTATCAATCATATATTTGCTTTTTATGGTCTCCTTTATCACCCAATTTGCATGGGTTTGGCAAACTGCCCCTGGGCTGTTGAATATTCAAACGGAACGTGGCCGTTTGTTTTGATTATGAGAATCGACAGCTGTTGGTGCTGCTCCTGACACGAAGGAATCTGTGGCACTTGCGATCAAACTGCACTCAACCTTTGCACCTGTCCCCGCAGAAATTGCGTCTTTCAAAGGAGGTGGGTGAGATTTGACGGCGAAAGTCTGGCCTACTACAACAATGACAAGGTAAGTGCAGAAACGCACTCTCCTAACAGCTGCTGAGACCTAAAATAGCATGTCATCTTTTAGACAATCAAATATTCCTGCTGCCCTTTTTTAATTTTGCGTGCTCACATTAGCAAAGCCCGCTGCCCTCGCTGGAAAACTCTGCACCGAGTGCAGCGAAGCCGTGTGCTGAGTGCCCCCTCTCCTTCTAATCCTTCTCATTGTCCCCGCCGTTAGCCTGGCAGAGTTAGAAATCGGGGGCAAGGACGGAGTAAGAACCGTGACGGTCCAACGTTCAGCACCCACCCGACCATACAGGAAAACACATTAATGTTGGCACCTGACCAGACGGCTACAAAAAAAAAAAAAACAAACAGTAGTGGAGGGAAGCTGGGGCGAGGAAGGAATCATCTCTTATTGCCTTCATCAGCATTTCTCTCTCGCTCCTTCTTTACTCTCCCTCTGTGTGACAGCTGAGTTTGAAGTTTGTCCTCCTCAGCAGAAGGGGAGAGATGGGACTAAGTGGGGTGAGAGTAGAGAAAGCCAATGTAGTTGAGGACTTCCATGCAAGAAAGATGGTCTCTTAACTTCTAGATGTTTAGTCTGGATGACAATTTTTTTTGGTAATCTCAAATGAAAATGTTCAGTGCCGCTGCAGGAGGCTATATGATGGAAACGTTTTCTTATGTGAGTCCCAGAGGCTCGCAGCCTTGTTGCTTCAATATTAAGACACGTTCAAAGAATTTGCAGATAACTTTTCTCTCTGGTTGCAGAGTTATTTCAGGTGTCTTCAAACCAATTTTCTTGTACACTTCTTTTTTTTCAATTCATTCATTTTAATTCCTGAATTTTCAAAATTCAACGAAACTGCAGAAGACCATTTTGCAGTGGCCCGTCGTTACAAATGTGTATACTCGAAAGCTGGTGAGCCTGCAGGTTTTTTCGGGACTCTGAGGTTGCTATGGAAACGCCATTGCAATTGAACAAATTCAACCGATAAATTTGCACCATTATACACACCTGATGTATTTGATGTAGGTAAACTTTCTTTGAGGAGCATAGATGAGATATTACATTAAACATATTCAAGCTGTAAATCTGCTTTTTGAACGCATTAAATTAGTTAAGTTCCAATGATGTTTCCACAGCAACCGCAGCGTTTATCCCATGTGACCCGGAAAAGTAATACTTTTTTTTTTTTTAAGATTTGGAGTTTTTAACAGTTGCTACTTAGTGAAGCTTTACACTTAGTAAAACACTTACTGGAAAAGTAGTTTGGATTTGTAGGATCAGAGTTGGAGTGATGGACGAGGACTGCAGCTGGAAAGGACTAGTTCATTTAAGGCCGACGAGGCAGCACACGCAGTACTATCATGTTCTGGAGTGCTGACAGAACAGCTTGTTGGAGAAGCAACAGAACAAACAACATAAAAGCCAATGTCGGTTGAAAACCAAGGCAGAGGTGTTAACGTTAGCTACAGCACAGGCTGGAGACTGAATCTTGTTTGGCTTAATCAGGAAAACCAGATGCGGGAAACAAACAGATTGGCTAGCTGGAGCAGTAGCAGCAGATGTAGAGCTTTTGTTTTGAAGATTCCTCGAACCGTTCACGGCCAGATGAAATGGCAGCGGTTCTCTTTCCTGCTTCCAAAAGCTGTTTTTCTGTTTCATTTTTTAAATTTGCATGACTGTGGTTTACAGCCAGCAGTGTTTGACCATGCATGAGGGAGGGGCGTGAAAACTTGACCTTATAAGCCACTATGTTTCCAGAACGACAGATCTGTTACTTTTTGGTTAGATTTTGGGTAAATATGGTGTTCATCAACTTCTTATCCTTTTTATCCTGTATGGTTTTATGTTTGAGGCTTAAAATGAGGGCACAGGACCTACCAGTTCCAGGATTAATGAATAGCATTAAAACAACTCATTTTTGTAACAACATAGTCTTATTCACACAGTCCTTTCTCCAAATATTTCTGCATAAATCTTGTATTCTCAAAGCAGTCTAATGCGTTTTTAGGTCTCTGTTTTCTCTAATGACTATTTGATGTGTTGTGCAGAGAGAACAAACACATTTGTTTGCCTGGGTGTGGGTTTGTGTGTGTGTGAGAGCAGTGACCTCATACCCCCTTCCTCCTAGGGCCAGCTCGTTTTTACTGCAGCGGCGTTGCACAACATCACGATCAATGATGTGGGGCCTGTCTAATGCCCGCTCGTTAATCACTTACTAATTATAGCCCTCCATGGCTTCTCGCCGCCTCCGTCTCTCTGCCTTTCCCCTCGTTTTCTGGTTCCATTACATTTGTTACTTTATTTATCACGGCGTGTTTCGGTCGACAGCGGGGCGGGACCGACCGGTAGGCCGGCGAGTCAGCACTTTGACACTGCCGGGCGTAGTCGGTACAGCGTTTGGCGAGATGGAAGCCTGCTTTGTGCGCGCGTTTGTGCTGAGACTTTTTTAAAGGGTTCTCAAGTCCTGCCAATGTGAGTCTCCCCTCTGAGACTCCATCATATTTGGGGTGAACCGGAAGGTTGAGCGCAATCTCTCCATCATCCCTGCTTTTGTGTGGCCAGACGAACCCCACCGAGCTCGCCCCGGCCGCCACCAACTCCTCTGAGCCGAGAGCGGAGGTAGACACAGATTACAAGGATTTCTTGCTGCACTGTTCTACAGTCTGCCAGAAACTGAAATAGTAGCTGATTGTTTTTCCCAAACACAATAAATTGTGTTTCTCTTATTATTGTCCCGTTGAGTCAGAGCTGCAGTCTACAGCTACAGCTCAGAATTTATGTGGCTATAGCTTCACTGAACCTTCTTGTATATGTTGACTACAGCTTGACTAAATCTTTTTTTTTTTTTCGCTCTTACAACTGACGACCTGAAGGGGTGAATACAGATTTTGTAGAAGTGTGACAGTTCAGAGTTTTTAGAATATGTAGAAGTTTTCTGTTGACTCAAACAAAGAAGCATCTAAATTACCCAGATAAAAATATCTGTTCACCGGTTCATGAGATATTTTGCTAACAGACCCGGACGATTGAATTATTGTCTTCTTTTCATAGTGGCAGCCAAAGACACCACGATGAAAGCTGTCAGAAGTGTAGATTCTGAACATTTTTAATACAAGCTACGTTCATTTTGGTTTTAGCCAATGGACCTGTTTCCTGATCAGGTTATTTTTCTCTTGTTGTTCCGCTTCTGCTCTCCGTTCACAAAAACAACAACAACAACAACAAAAAGTCTTTAACATTCTCGCGGCGCTCCTCTTCCTCCAACTTTCAACACCCTAAAAGCTCTGCTGTAGTCTGAAATCCTCGTGGATCTGTCAGCTCCAGACATAACTAATCGGACTTAATCGCAGCTTGAAAGGTCTCTGTCCGTTGTGATGTCATCAAAGGGGTAGCAGAGGTGGCGTGGGAGAGTAGTGAGAACCTCCGTCTCACTTCTCCCTCTCTGCAGCACCATCTCCGACCTGTCGGATCAATCCCACCTTTCGCCGGGTTTCGTCAACGCAGGGATTGACTTCAGGAGAAAGCTTTGGTCCTGAGATGGAGTCTTTAGGTGGCTGATGCAGTGTCGTGTTTGTGTGAGGGTGCGGGAAATCAGACTTTAAGGTGGTGGGGGCAGGAAGTAAGCGAAGGGATGTAAACGTGGCGGATGAGAAGTAAGGATAAGGATGGACAGAGGGCCAAAGGGGAGAGGAGGTTTTAGTACCAGGGATCAGGTTCTTGGTGTCTGTCTGGAAGATCTGATGCTGAAAAGTTGTCTAAGAGATTCTGAAAGCATTTACAGTATTATCAGAATCTTATCTAGGATGGTGTGTTGAAGCTTTCTCATCAAGTGTTGGGTGTCTTTTTCAACAACAAAACTCTGCTTTTGCTAAGAAACAGACATCCAGTGCCTTACAAGATATTTTGCTAACTGACAAACACAGGCAGTTCCATTATTTCCAGGCTTTTATAGCAGCAGGCAACAAGTTTAGATAAATGGGATCCGGAACATTTTTCTGACCGGTACCAACTAACTAATCATTTTTTTTTCATCTTCTTTTTTGCTACTTTTCAAACTAGCTGTGAAATGGCGATATCTAAATTTGTGCTGTCAAATGACGTCAAGAAACGCCTAATAATATACACTATAAATAGAATTCAGACCAGTTTTTTTAGGGGTGATCCTGGTTAGTGAGATAACTGCCTTTTTATGCATTTTCTTTAGATATCCATTTTATATATTTACATTTTTGTTTTATTAAAACGAATTTTGGCTCAAAGTTGTCATAAAGTCACACCAGCTATGCCAACCCAGTTTGTATTTAACAATATTTTAAAAACAACAATAATTAAAATCATTTCAAGGTGTTCCTGTTTTTAAAAAAATTGAATTTCCGTGTTATGAAACGGATCACCCCGTGACCCTGAAAGGAAGAAGCGGGTAAAATAATGGATGGATGAAATTTGACTTCACTGTGAAAGAGGTCACTGTTTCTGAACCCACACAGATCACACAACTATACAGTATTTTCTTTTTCTTCTTCCTTTCTCACATCTGAGTTTATATCACCTGTCAGGTCCGTGTTTTGGTTTTATGATCCGCAAAATAACTCTTTTGATTCACTTTCACTTCTCTCGCCAGTTTTGTTTCATCTCAGCAGGCAGCAGGTTCTGGGAGCTCGCCGTGTACCTCCCACCCCGCTCCACATGTCAGACAAAGTTAGTGACTGGCTGATGCCGCTGGAGAATATAGAGCCATATATATATATATATATATATATATATATATAATTTGAGTGGATGTAAGATACAGCAACAGAAAAAAAGAAAAGACAAATGAATATTGACAGACAGGAGCACAACCCCAGTGGATTACTATTGAACGAATGCATCAGAGGAGTCAGTTTCAGCTGTTTATAGCTTCTTTTTTTTCTTTGGTCCCCAAAGAGCAAGAAAAAAAAAAGAATTCAGCTTCAGGTCAAACATAAACCTGGGTTTAGAGCGAGTCACAAAAGTGAAGGTTCAGACACGGTTTGCAATTTGTTCCGGTAACTACAACAACTCTAATGAAGCATAATTTTAAAAATAATTAGATTCTTCATTTTTGAATGGATTAAAAGCATTGACACAGGGTTAAAACGCCACATTTGCTTATTATTGCAAAAATAAAACAATCCTACTAAAAGTCAAACATCTCATCTATATTTAGCTTTTAAAATTTCATTTGCTGATGTTTCCAAAACCCTTTTTTCAATTTTATTATTACTATTATTAATATACAAGTTGTTTTCCCCTTTTTTTTGCTCATATGTGCAGTTCTCTTGTCGAACCTTCTGGTGTCCTCATTCCTCCATCTAAAATCTGCTCCTATATTTTATATATATATATGCCAGAGCCTCAACTCTATTCTGGCAGCAGAACACTCCCCCACCTCCATCTCTACTCCCCCACTCCCTGTTTTCTCCTCACGGTGCCTCTATTATTGTAGGCTTTAGCTCCATTGCTTTGCTTTAATTGTTTCCTGAAGTTTACTAGTTTTGTTTTTGAGAAGAAAAGAGACAAAGTTATCCTTGCAGGAGAGGCTTTTCCACTCGTTTAAAAAAAAGAAAACACCAACCTACGGCGTGAGAGCTTTGCAAATGTAGGGAACGCATGTAGGAAGAGGGGAGGGAGGTGAGTTAGGAGAGGGACCGATAGTTAGGTTTCATTGCTTCCTTGGCAGCCTGCCTCTGGAGATTAGTTCATAAACATCATGTCCAAATTCTCCGTCCACCAGTTCTTTAAATGCCTTTTCCTTTCCTTTTCTTTTTTGTGTTGTCGTCATTGTTTTTAATCTCCGCCACCAGAGTATTTACAGACACGCGACACGCAGTTAAACAACTCCCTCCTTCATGACCCCAAAACTGGAATTAAAACAATTAATTACTGTTCACCCATACTGGAGGTATACAGTAATTATCAGGGCACCACCACTGAGATAATTCATCCACACGCACTGCGTTTCACCTCGCCTCACCTTCTTTTAACTCCCGTCTAAATTTAGAGGGAGTAAGATGGTGAAACTCCCGAGGAGAGAAACGCACGGGGCTGCCTGTCGGTAATTAGGTTGAGCCACTTCTCACCCATTGTTAACATCTTGCTTTAATACGAGGAGGACCCATATGTGACCCTTTTTCAGGCATCTCTATTTCTACAGTGTCTTTTTTTTCCACAGGCCTCCCTCTTGCCACTTTTAGATTTTACTTTCTGTTTTTGTCTCTGTGCTCTCTCCATTTACTTTCTCTTACTTCTCTCCTTGGCCTTTTCACACAAACCTAATTTCTCCCCCTCCCCCCCATATTTCAAGCTCCTTCCATCCATGTATCCATCCCTCCGTGCCCATTGCCCCATTCCCCCTACGTTGCTGGTACATTTTTGGCCATACAGTCTGTAGAAATAGGCTTTTTTCATTTTTTTAGGGGGTGGGGTAGCAAGGTCACTGGCTTGATTGGGAATGGTGAGTAAGAGTCAGAAGTTCAACGTCTATTTCTTTCTTTTTTCCTCCCCCATTCATCCCACCTTTTGCTTACTTCGCACTCTCTGGTCGTTGCGGGACACGACCCCGGGATGGGACACTTAGAGCAAACATGCAGCATTGTGCATGGTAATCAACACAAGTCCCATTTTTAAAAAAAGAATTGTTTACAAGTCTGCAGAAGAATCAAAATTCAGTTCAATACTGCTGAAGATTGATTAAAAAATGGAACAAACACAGACATGACTCATTCATATTCTTTTGTTCAAAAAGGACATTATCATAATGAATAATGCAATACGTGTTATGACCCTTTTTAAAAAAAATAACTAAGCGATTTTCCACATTGCTGCAGAAGCGTGATGTACTGTTTCCAAGTTCACTCTATCGCCAGAACATTACAATCTGACTTTTTTTTCTAGATTTTTCCACCAACTTTAAGGGAGATTCTGTGTTTTACCTGCTGAATAAGGTTCTGAATACTGATGCGACAGCCGCACCATTCTGTCCTTGCTTCTAGAAGCCATAATTCTATTGAATTCCTTTCTTTTCTGACTGTTTGACGCTCACTGTGACCCACTACTTTAATTGCCATTATCAAGGGAGAATGCAAAAAGGGCCAGGAAGCCTCCAGTGCATCATCCTCCTTATTTTGATGCTTCCAGATGAGATACTCGTGGGGGGAAAACATGGGGGGCGGCAGGTAATAAAACAATACACCAAATCCCAATTTACCCGAGCACGTCCTGTGCTGTGCTCCAAAGCCCTGAAATGTGCACGTACCTCTTTTTTTAAATATCTGTCAAGTTAGTCTTATTGTCTGTTTCACCTAAAATAACAGCTCCTTGGGTGTTCTTCTTATATTTGCACTTCTTTAATGTGTTGCAGTTCTCTTTTGGAGTTGTTTTTCCTACAGCTTCATTTCAGATCTTCCAACTTTTTTTTTGAAGTTTGGGTTATGTGGAGGCAGGGGAGGGCTTTCCTCGCCCATCTTCAGCCATCAAGCACAGCTGACTGACAGCTAGCACAAACCTGACGAGGAGGTGGAGTTAGAAACTATTTTTTAGCGTTGGGACATAAAATGTTAGTGGTTTAGCAACTGTGACCGGTCAGAACCGGAGGAAGGCGCCTGAGTAGAGCCAACAAGGACTGTTTTTTTTTCCACTGTTGGATATTTTAACTGTTTCAGACAGACATAACAAGTATTGGTTTAGTTAATGTGGAAATGTGACTTTAAGAGAAAGTATTTCCTTGTTTATGGTGTCATCGTTGCAATGCTGACGTTAAAGAGACCTCCTCGAGGGTGGGACAAAGATTTTTTATGAACATGCATAGATTACATGACATTGAAGGCCAGTTTTTATTTAGAGTCCTGGAAGCAACGCCGGCTTTTGGTAGAGGAATGGTGTCTTCAGATAAAAAAAAGAAGCTTTTAAAGAGTACAGAACTGGTTCTCTGCGTATGATTCCGGCTTCTAGTTAGTTGTTAGTTAGTTCAGGACACCCAAGCCAAGACCCGGGATTCCTGAAAAGGAATTCTTAAAACTTCACAGACGCAAACAGATTAGGAAGTCCGTTCTACAACATTAACATGCAAAGATACACCATATTGTATTATATTATATATAAATAAATTTTCACCAGACTCCCTCAGACAGCTTGTCCTCAAACCTCAGAAAGCCTTTAGACCAGAAAGCTGATACCTCAGCTTCCAACCCCAAAAAATAGCTACGGCAGAGACTTTTGAGAGTCTGACGTGATAAACTTGCTATTTTGTAACCCAGTTATGTCTCAATTCTGACTTTGAGAACCACTGCGCTACTTCACTTTTATATTTATCTGTGCTTTGCCAACGCTATGGTTGTCTAAGGCTGAGCCCATTCAAAAAATCAGTAAACCGATGACGCGGTAGTAGCCACATATCTGTCAACTTAATAATGTAGACACCACCACAGTTTTTTTTTCCTTTTTCTTTCTGAAACAATGGAATGCCAGATTTGGTTTGTCCCCCAGATGATTGTACAGCCTATTGCCAAGAATTAGAGCTATTTTGCTAAGTTTTAGGTGGAATTAAAGGAAAAAAAAATCTTATCAGATCATAATAAGCCAACAATAGAAGCTTGCAAGTGAACAAAATGACCATATTTGTGATTTTCTGTCTTAAGCTGCTTGTGCTCTAGACCTTAAAACCAGCCGCTGCCCACATGCAACCAAATCCCAGTTTACCTGAGCACCTGCCGTTCTGCTCTCCTTGAGATGCCTCTGAAGTTTGTTTTCAGCCTTTAAACTTGTTTCGTCGTGTCTCTCTTTTTTTTTTTTCGCAACAAAAATAACAACTACTTTCGTGCTATTCTTGTGGGTTTCTTTAATTCACTTTCGGAACACTTCTCCTGTTGTTCCATTTCCAAACCTCCGCATTTTGAAGTTTGAATGTGGAGGGGAAAGTTCGGCCTGACGTTGATTCGACTTGGCTTGCCCGCTCGGAAACTTCAAGGGATGGATTTCCTGTTTTGTGTTTTTGATTCAAACCCTTCTCGACCAACACGCTCCGTGCCATTTCATCAAAGCTGTTGCCTGAAAGTAAAGCAGATATTTGTGAAAATAAATCGGATGCTGTATTGATGGGATGTGGTTCTGTTCTGATGAGGATGCCTGTCAAACTGAATGCACTCCCAGCTGAAAATATTATACCTGAGAATTGCACATCTTTTGATGCAAACAATGTGTTTAGAGGGGTGTGAGGTGATTGTGTTTACAGATATAATAGGAAAATGCAGCAGTTTGATGATAATATTAGCTTGCATGTAGCTCGTTGTGTCTGTCCATGTCTGTGTTTCACAGATTATTTTTTTGTCTTGTTGTTTAGGAGATGTACTCTAAAGGTCTGATCCTGGCCAGTGCCGTCAGACAGGTGCGAGGACTCGGAGACAACAAGTTTGAAGTTGTCACTACCCTGCGGACCTTTGTATTTCGGGCTGAAAAGGAAGGTACGTCTTTGTCATCTGCTCGTGCTGCTTGTCAGTCTGCCTCTGTCACTCTGACCGTCTGAATCACTCTCTGGATTTTTCTTCCTCTCTCTCTTTCTCTTTCTGCCCTTCCCCACACGCCCCCTCTCTCTCCGTCTCCAGCGTCATCTCACTTTCTAAATGCTTCTGTGGCAATCTTCTATTTTTCCTCTACCTATTTGTCCTGCGTTTTGCCTCAGATGTGCTCTCCTCCACCCACCCCATGCCTTTCTGGCGTTTGTTTCCCGCTGCTCTTAAGTGTCATTAGAGAGGTTTTACAGGACCCCCGAATATTACCACTGTGCAAAGAAATGATGCTGTGCTTTGTGAAGGTTTTCTGACATTCAAAGCGTGTGTGGGGGGTGGTGGGGTGCGGATCAATAACCATTTTATGCCTGTGCATTAAGTACAGAGAAGCAGCGAGACTAATAGTGGCAGGCAAATAACTCTGAACTTTCTGCCAGCGCATCCACCCCTGCTCTCAGCTTATTAGCATGGATTCCTAAAGTTAGCTTTAAAATATTCATCAAGACTACATGAAAAGACAACAAGATATTTTAGCTGAACAAAAGCAAACTAAAAATAATTTAGAGCTGAAGTACTTTAAAACATATTTTAAAGTACTTCAGCTGTAATGACCCCTGAGTAGATAAACACACAGCCAAGAAAGCTAAATGTATTTCACTAACTTCATTTGCTTTTAAGTACCGGACAAGTGAATGTTATGAATAGTTTGTAGTGCACATGGGTGTGTGTGATACGGAGCTCAAAGAAATCTTAGTGGCAGTAATTACTTTATTTCTCTGCCTGAAACCATGTCATAAAATGAACCTGAAGGCCAGATTATACAGGGTAATGTAAGTTAAGAAAAACTAAGGGGGCTCTGTAATAATCTCATTACTGCTTCTCGTCTCCATCCTTCTGTCAGACAAACAGAATGAAAGTTGTCTCAGCTTATCGTCTCACAGGTGGAAGCTTTCAGTGTCAAACCTAATGATAGAGGGAAGAGCCGCTCTGCCGCTACTTGCTCTCCGCCATCAACCCCCCGCCCGCTTCATGGCAGCAGCTCAGGTCAAACAGCTCGTTCACTCATCGAGGGTCTGCGCCTCAGATTAGATAGATCTTACTCCGTTAGATTCTTGTGAAATACTAGCCTGGTGAAATGAAAGTTTGCATGATGGGAGCCTTTGAGTCACCGTGGGGTACATTAATGTGAGAACAAGAAAAAAAACTATACATTTGACTTCTTTTTTATTGAGTACCAGTTGATTTGCACCTGACTGGCTCAGTAAACGATTTTACTTTCCCTGCAGCTAAAGCTCATTTATATTAACTTAAAGGCATCGTGTGTTTTTCCAAATGTAGCTTCGTGTCAGTCAGAATCAGTAAGTTGTTGTTCAAGATTTTAATTAGCAATAAAAGACGGATGTGGTTTACCTGGGCTATGGAAATTGGTGAGGTAAAATGACGCTCTTGCTTTTGACGGTCATCTGCACCATTGTAGTCCAAATGTCTGTTTTATTACAATAAGCTGAAAGTTGGTGTGGTAGTAGCCGAGAGTTCATCACGATACCTACTTTGAACACAAGATCGTGCTTTATGTTAATTTCAAAGTCTAAAATTCTACCACAAAAGGTGTTAGACCTTAATTTTTTTTAACACTATTGCTACTCTGCTGATTTATTAAAAAGACAAAAAACAATATACCCATCAACCTGTCCTTCAAACTTCCTGCAATCTTTTTTTTATTTCATCCCACCCCCCACAAGCAGCGGACGCTCAGCGAAGCTCTCCCCTCCCTGTTGTCAGTTCGCCGCACCGTTATATCGATGACCAACGGCTCCTTTTTTTGTCTGTTTATGAGTCACGGCTCCTCGGCGGCATCATTCATCACAGCTCGCCGCTCGTCGTACGTCACACTCGGTCTTCCTGACAAGAGCCCCGGAATGAGGGGGAGCTGTCTGATTTGAAGGTGGCCCCCTGACTCTTCAGGCGGGCGGCGGGCGGCGAAACCTCTCGCAGACGTGGCGGCTGCTATCAGGATAAGAAGCTGGGAGAAGAAATGAAGAGAGGGAGAACGGGGGAAACTGGGCGGGGGGAGGGACTTGGCCTCGTCACCTCATGCATCTTTAAACAGGCCCGCTCGCCTCGTGCCGAAGAGTCATCAATCTTTGGGGGGGGGGGGGGACACATGAAAAAGAAGCAGACAGAGGGAAAGAGAAAAGAGTAAGTTAGTGGAGTGGAGTTAAAGAGCTGTTGGGCGAGTGGGCTAGGGGGGGGCAAAATGATGGAGTGATGGTCAGAGAGAGTTAAAGGCATCCAAGACGTGCAGAAGAAGAGGGCGCGGCGAGAAAGCGGGTGAGGCAGAGCAGGAGAATAACAGGAATGAACGATGCCACAGAGGCAGACATCCAATCTCTGTGTGGGAGGGGTGGGGGCGGGCGGGGGGGACTGAGAGGAAAAGGCAGCGACGGCAGGGAGAGATGAAAAGGGCAGAGTGAAGACGAGACAAGGGAGGGGAGTGGGGGGGAGTGAGTGAATAATTGAAGGCCACCGGAGAGAGTGTGCACACAGCTGTCGGCTGATTCCCCACTTGGTCCGCAGGTGGCCCCTTCCCTCAGGTACTGTCAGCTCGAGAGAGGAATGAGGGGAAGAGGAAGGAAGGAAGGAAGCAAGTAGTGATAGAGAGAAGACAGGATGTAGAGGGGAAAATGTTTGCGGGTGAGGGTGTGGAAGGGGCTTTAGACAAGTCTGCTGCATGATGGGGGAAAAAAAACAAGATTTATCAAGTTTTTGGTTTTAAAGAGTAGCTGATTTTGTATTCTGATGCGTAGCTTTTTCCACGAGTGCTCGTAAACACATGTTGGGTTTTGGTTTGAGATGACATGGAGCGGGTCAGAGAGATGTAGAGAACGGGCGAGTAAAAATAACAATGTGTTTGGGAGGAGGCCAGAAACGGAACAAATGCAGAATTATAAACTGCCCAGGACCTTTTGGTTGGACTTTTTTTTTATATATATATATGGGGGTGTTTGAAAGTTAGAATCTGTTTTTAAAAATCCATAGATTTTTCCATACTCATGAGCCAAAACCATCTTACTAACTAATAAAAAATATAACAAATATGTGAGAAAATCCTGAAATCAGAATTGGATGTGACTGCGTGCTGTGGTATCAAAAGAAATCTATCATTTTAGTTTTTTAAGTATTTTTTTCCCTGTTGGACCGAAAACATATCTCCAAAAACACAAAATTAACCAAAATCTTTCTTTGAAAACGATTAAACTTTGTGTGGGCAGAGTTGGCTTGTGTTTATGTTCAGATAATCAAGCGAGTAATTATATTTGCAACATTTTACCATCAATCCGAAGTGGAGATACAAGGTTTTTGACATGTTAATATGGAGACATGATGACTTTAAAAAGGGCTTTTAGACAGTTTGTGCGTTTCTCTTAATAAAGTAAAATAAAAACTGTCCAAACAGCAATACTTAAATTTATATTGCCTAATGTCACAAGGTCTTTTTTGATGAGGTAAGCATTCATAGAACCAGACAGGTGTGAAGGCTGACACAGAAAACACTTGCTTGTTCAATCTATGGTTCGTTCTTTAGTTTTTCCAGTTTGGAGTAAATCAACAGTTTGGCTGATGATACTTTTGCAACCTGCAATGCAGAGTTTTGTGTACCCAATTCAATTCAACACATGGCACACAATGAGACTGTACCACTGGAGCTGCAGAAAAAGGAAATATTTGAGAAGAAGGCTGCTTGTTAAATATTAGTTTAGTATGAGATAGTCTGAGCTCGGTTCACTGTGTGATGTAGCGTACACAATGAACTGAGCTCACACACCACGTGACAGCTAGTTTACGACTACATTCCATGACTTCAGATACCAAAGTTTTGAAAAACGATAACATGTTAGCCTATTTTGTGCATGCCTAATGTTGCATTGTGTCATAGAAACCTCAACAATTGAGCTGTTTTTTTTGTGTTTGTCATGGTTTTTTTTTAATTATTAGTAATATTATTATCGTTGTTTTCATAGGATTCACTTGACGCTGATTGTGTTGCCATTAAACTTTGATCGCGTCGGTAAGACTGAGAGGAAATTGTGAAAATAAAGATAAGAAAGATGAGCTACAATAGCCTTGGAATCATTTTAGGCAAGATCAGAATGCTGTAACAATAGATTTTGAGTTGAAGGTAATGTTGACGCTTGATTTTTTTGTGTTATAAACAGTAAAGTGGGGAAGACACTAAATATACAGTAGTCGGATCATTTGAATAGCGCTTACATGTTTGTTCTCTGAGTCGATTCAAAATCAGTGTTTTCTTTTCTGGTATTGCTATCTTCCAGCTGCCGTAGGAATAATTGGAAGTGCACGCTGCAGTCAGTCTGTACAGGCTAAAACTGGTTGTTAGCATTTAGGATGCTGGCTGTATTGTCCTCAACATCAAGGATGAGGATTTGATTCTAAATGTAAATTCTGTTCTTATGTTTTGACATGAAATGATTGAAATGAGAGAAAACAAAGAAACTGGCTGCGGTCCATCTGCTTTGTGCATTTATTTTTTTCTCTTCCTTTTTTTCAATGCTGTAGATAGAGACAGTGTGGGCGGTTTCTAAGATCCCTGTTGAGCGCTGAGTGGACCTGGCTCTCATCTCATCCACTTTCTGAGGTTTATATGCCTCTCTCCTTGTCTCTTCTCTCTGGGCAAAGTGGAATAGTCTTTCAGACTATTTCCAGTGCATAAATACATCCTCCTAATAAGCAGAGAAGTTGGGTGGTTGTTGGGTTTTTACAGGCAGAGAGCAGTATGGGATACTCTTAAACTCATTCAGAGGTGAGGTCATGGTTTTTATATGGAGTAAAATCATCTTTTAGGCAAGCAGTCGTAGTTTTGTGAGATCAAAGTCAAAGCATACATTTCGACATGTACAAAATCCATTCAGATACACGTACAGGCATACAAACATGCCACTATGCCTTTCTCCTCTCTTGCTCCATCCCTCCACCTGCAGTCAGACTGACAGCTCAGTCGAAAAGAAGAGAGGAGCCGAGAAGAAGGAGGCCCTGAATAAATGAACAGCCAAATAAGTGAGTGCAGGCCAGGTAATGGACCTCAGAAAGCAAGGTGGGGAATGACAGTAAAAAGCAGTGATGTAAAGAGATGTCAATAATTGAGAAGTCTGTTCATTATTGATACCAGCTCTTTGTGAATTCAGAAGGACCTCACGGGCTGCCTGGCCAGAGAGGAGTTCAGGTACATAAAGCAGAAGCACTGTGTGGGATCCCAGTTAATGGACACACATCATGCTTTTAAATCCTTCCGTTTCACATTTAAATCATTCATTTCTGGTCTATATATAGTAGAACTGCAATTCTTTGGTCTGAATTCCTCCTATTGCAGCTCCACAGGCCCCTCTTGCAGCCCTGTTCTGAGGTGCGTCTCGGAGCAACTCGTTTTCCTGCCGTCACTTTAAATGCAAATAAGGCACCCCCCCCCACACGTCGCAGAACAATTCACTCCACCCCACTATGCCATGCTTGTAGCTTGATAGCAGATAGCTACGTTTAGCAATGCATAGGAAAGAGCAGCACTAAAATGTTTATTGTAGCTGTAAGCTACGAAACCCAGCAAGCAGAACAGAACAAAAAGAATAATCCCAAACAATGACAACCATGTGTTCTACATTAGCAGGCACACACAGTAGTAACAAAAGCTGTAATCATTTTATTAATATTACTGACAATATTTTAACACAAACTACCTGTCGGATACTTAAAAAATAAATGCTACCATGATATGAATGAACACAACATAAAGTTGTAACATTAGAGCTCCGATTTGACCCCTGTAATCCCACTTTTGATGGATTATGTAATCAAATTTATATTGATATGGGATTATGGAGCTGTTTTGATAAATATGCTAAGCAGCAGTGGGGAAGAATAGCCTTTTTTTTTCAAACCTTTTAGTTCTCAGACTTCCTAGCAGTGCTTACTTTGCCCTCACAGTCATTTATAGAATTGTATTTTTCTCAAAATGTTGAGCTCCGTTTTTAAAAACAAAATAAGATCTTCCTTTGAACTTTGCTTGGTTTTTATTCATAAAATAATTTCCCACGGGCCATAAAAATACTGTTTTTTTTCCTTCCAACTCCTATTATTTTAGTGCTCAATCCTTTCTACTCAGGATAGTTGTTTTTTTAAATTCTTGTATCTTCATGGTTGATGGTAGAAAAAGTAACAAAAGTTAGAAATCGTGATTCTCAAAGGTGTTTTTTTTTCGCAACAGAAGCTACAGCTGATGCTGATTTAAGATGATGTGGTGAATGGACGGGAGGGGTTTGCCTGTAATCCAAGTCAACGTCTTAATCAGTCCAGTACTTGTTCTACTTCTTTACTGGATTTTTTTTTGTTCACACTGTGGTGCCCTGAAGAGGACACCAAGTTCCCACCAGCCTGAGACCTTTTTTGTTCTCAAGATAAGCCAAAAGAAGACCCATAAGTCTATCACTGAGATCAATAAACTACAACTGCAACCATTATTCTTTTTGTTCCTACACTGATGTGTGATTTGTTAACCTCTTGCAAACATTTCTTGATAGTTCCCGCACGGTAACCACTCGATTAATTCTAGTGGCGTGATTTGTGTGTACCAAAGGACGGGCACATAATGAGCACAATATTACACATTAAATGCAAGCTGAGAAGCAATTACTCAAACTATAAAAAAAAAAAAAACAATAGGGAAAAAAAAATTACCATGTCGGTTGCTTTTTTTTTTTTTTTTAATCAAATGCAAATCAATTCTGTGTTTGGGGATGGCTTGGTGGGTCTGCTGTCATGCTGTTTGCTCAAATTCATAAATACCTAAAAACAAATTCTTTCCAAAAATAAAAAAATAAATAAAGAAGGAAACGTGTGGTGGCCTGAGTGGTCACACGAGTGCTGATTATTGTCACTTATTCCAGATGAGGACCTGTCATTCTGCACTGTTGTTTTTTGTCTGATGATGAGTGGAGATGCGTAGATTTTTGCATTTAGGTCCGTTTATTTGTCAGAAACTTTCAAAGTTAAGAGTCTCCCTTTTTAGAAAAAAATGGAAATACAGAAATATATATATAAAAAACCCTCTGTCAACTTTCTCAAATCGCAAGCTTTGATATCAGTTTGCAGATTTCATTTGATTTTGTTTTTCCTGGGCTTGTGTTGAACAGCTGCCCCAGTGGGCTCAGCTTTGGACCTGTGAAGTTGGTCTGTGTGCGCTTGTGTGTTTGCAATCCTTTGGTAATTCTTATGTTTCCACTTTGCTGGCTTTGATAGCTCAGTGTCTTGGGCGGGAGGAGAATGGCTTTTACAATGTCGGCTTCATGTCTTCTTTTAAGTCTGTTCGAAAAGTTGCAGAGGGAGATGTCTGAGAGGCCTTTGGAGTGTACATTGTCTGAATGTAAAACCCTGGCTGGAACACCATGTATTGCACAGTGTTGGGGCTATTTAGCTGAGCAGTGATCCGTGAGGTGGGGATTTTAAGTGAGTTCCAATTTTTTGGATCTTGCTCAAGGATGATTGTTTTTAAAGACAACCGTTAAACTCGAGATGCCATTTTAAAGCTATTACCTGTTTACGAAAACTCAAACATAAGCCACATATTTGTAAATCATATTGTTGCTGTACTAGGGTTCTTCTTTTGTCTTTGTCTGCTCTGTGCTGCTGGGTACAAATCTACTCTTTATTTTATTTCCTTTTTCAAAAATTACTTAAAAGCAGTTTCTTGTTGTGTATAATTCACGAGTCAAACTCAAGGCCCGAGGGGCAAATCTGGACCTCCATTAACAATTTGTCTAGCACCAAAGGTAATACATGATGTGAAATAGTTTTATGGTTTCTCTTTTTGTTACTGGATTTAGTGCCGTCTTCTCATGACAGCTGACCAACTTTCAAGCCAAGAATATGAAGTTGGAAGTTTTCAGTATATTTTGAACTTGGTGTGGAAAGAGCTTTAGTGAATCTTCTTTAATTATGTTTAATTTGTATTT
>JAVKLF010000142.1:7100767-7115585 GCA_034783495.1 Millerichthys robustus
GGACCCAACTCCTCTTTCTGTGTGTGAGGTCTGATGTCTGTGCAAGTATGTAATCTGACCCTCAGGCTCATCTGGAATCAGATCTTAGGTGATAAGCCAACTCATGGGAGTTGGTATCCGGCCCTCTGGACTCTGTAATCTATTTGGTGAGGCTTGATAGCTCAGATGAAATGACAACAAAGATTACACCATGAGTGTGAAAACTCTTGAGGTTCCCAGACTGGTGCTTGACCTGCGAAACACGATCCGACAGAGTCGCGGCAGACACGTCCTCTTTTCACCTCAGGATTTCTCCCAGTCATACATAATTCGGCTCCTCACCTCACCCGTGTAATTGGTACGCATCAGATATCCAGCATCCCCTTTCAAACACCCCTAAATGATTTCATTTGCAGCGGTGTTTAATATTACATTTTGTCGACACGCTGAGAGCAAAAAGGTGAATATTTGCAATAAGGAAGCTGCCCTGCTCTCATATGAAATTGATCCGTAATCCCTTTTGAATACCAATACTTGTGCTTTTCATTAGCTCCGCTTATTTATTATTGTCATGGATAATCAAAAGAAAAGAGGAGTTTGAGGTAAAAAGTTGGCTAATGGTAAAAATAAGGATGCTAGATTGGGTTACCCCCTTATTTGTGCCAAGATGGAATGGAATGAATTTTACTGGCGTGTCACTGAGGAGTTTCATACTGGAGCATTTCATCTCGGTTTGCAAATACAGTATTACATGAATAATTGTTCGCGTTTATATATGGTGGCAATTTACATGTTTACAGGAAGTAAATTGATTGCACTATGTAATGGCCACTGAATAATGACACCATCTGTGATTATCTTCTGATCAGCCTCTTTTTCACTGCAGTTTTGTCAGTGTGAAATCTGCCTGATTAATGAAGGCATGATTCACAGCGCAAAGGAGGTGTGTATGGTAAAGGGCAGGAAAAAAACTTTACTTTTTAAGTGTTTTCACAAGAAGTAGAGGTTTCTATCTGAGCTACCACTTTATAAAAAATATTACACTAAAACTGTTTGACTTAGACATGAGCAACTTGTCAAACTAGACATTATTTTACCATTTTGGTCGCTATACAACAGCTGTTGGACCAAGATTACTAACCCCTTAAACACTTTTAGGATAAATAATTTAGATCTTTTAAAGTGGAGTTCCATTTAAAGGTATGACCACATAGTGGCTTAACTTTTTTTTTTATATAGATTGCTCTTCTAAGAACCTCCGTTCAGCTGTTAGCTCTGGACATTATTAGCAGTAATCAATAATAAGCTACCTCAGCCCTAAAATCATCCATTTTCATAACCTATATTACAAGGTATAAGTACTTGTCCATGCCCTCCTAAATGGTCTGTTACTTTATATTTTTCCTCAGTAACAAAGTTTTAGCATTCATGAACACAATCCTGGTGTGTTTTTTTTAGCTTTTTTCCACCATCTAACATATCTGCCTGATGGGAGATGGGATTACTTGGAAGAACTGGAAAGGCTGCTACCCACACATGTAATTGCTATAAACTTCTTGAACCAGGAGGCAACTTGTAGATATGTCTTCGGACAGCAGTTTCCACGGTAACGTAAAACTGCAGAGCTCATTGTCCTGCTCTGACTCGTCCCTGAATGAGAAGAAAACACCACTTTAGTACAGAGGGCTGGTAAAGTGCTACAAAAACTGTTGCCGGAGTCACCAGGAAACTTTTTAATTGGAGGTGAAATCCTTGTTGTGTTCAGTTTATTTTATTTTATTTGATTTGATTTGCCTTGTAAAAGCTTGTAGGGTGGTACTGGTCTATTGATGTGTTGTTGTGGTACCAGTGGGAAAGACTAGGACATTTCCAGCAAGCTATTTATATGTGCAGGTCTTACTGCATACCTCGAGGCATGTGCACGTTTCTTTTCAGCTTCATTACCTTTTACACAAGTGAAAATGGTCCTATGGTGTGGAATGGCTGAGTGGATGGGGCATGTATGTTGCTTTGCAGCAGGCGTTGACTGAACGGTTTCCTTCACAAGTCAACAAGACAAAGTCTGGCTTTTCTTTCTTTCTTTTTTTTTTACAGGCCATGATAGCAATAAAATATCACAATTTGAAAAAATATTACAATTTTGGTTTGTGTAGACCCCAGGGTTTAAATCTGGTTTGCTGAAGTCATTAAGAAAATGGAAATAATACATCAAGTGTCTTTAACATCTAATGTTCAACTCGTCAACATAGAAAAACAACAAAGGGAAACAAACGAAACAAAGAGATTGGTTAACAAAACAATGTAGTAGTATAAACAGGTCCTCAGTGGCTTTGTTTTCTTACCTTTATTGCTGTTATACAAATGGCTTCACAATGTGTTTCTCATTTATCTAATAAATATTTGTGCTCAAAATATGCAATAAACATTTAGAGCAGGGCTATTCAACGTAATTGCTCATTGGGTTGCAGTTACTAAAAGCCAACAGTTCAGTGGCTGAACATTCAGGAATTAAACAAAAACAGTCTACTTAAATTCTTTTCTCATTTAAAATCTAATGTATATGAAGTTAATTTGAAATAAAAAACATAATTTAATTTTAAATTAAGTTGAGTCATTGGCATATTTGTCATTCATGTCTTAAAAAGTTCTTAATGAACTCACTGGTGGGCCGAACTAAAGTCACCCACGGGCCAGAAGTGGTCTGCGAGCCGCCAATAAATAGCCCTGATATAAAGACGAATTGTCTGAAGACACTTTGGTACATTGCAGGGTTGCGGATCAGAACGCTGATGATTAATTTGAAATATGAGCATCTTACTATGATTCAAAAATTCTTCACATTATCATTTCGATGTTTTAGTAGCTTCACTTAGTATCTCAATACAATTGGTTTACAATCGCATTTCACAAAGTTTTAAAATACAATTTTTTAGGCTTTCAGAGACAGGAAATACAACATTTGTTTGTGAATCTGGGATATTGGTCTGTGTAACAATTGTGTACCTAATTTGTCCAAGAATTTAGATTAGTGACATGACTTGATTATAGTACGTTGGAGAAATTTCATTTAATTGAAGATGTTTTTCTGGTTCTGCTTTGTGCAAACGTGATATCACACCCGTTAGAAGTAATGGAAACTCAGAGGACTAGTTATTAAAAGTTACCCGCTGTTAAATTTGCAAAATGACAAAATAACTTGAAGTCTCTTTCGATCTGCGTTGTCTCGAACTGTGTCAAGATGGCCTGTCACAGCTCACAGCCCCTCATTTCCATTCCCAGCTGCTCCACTTCTGTATAGAAGACAGTAATGAGATCACGCCAAATCTAAATCTAAAATTATCCGCCGTTACTCACAGGACAATGATTCATTCACACATATACGTACGGCGTGTTTCTGTCTAATGTATTATGCATGTAGGCTCTGTCTTTGGCCATAAGCAACCCCACAAGCCTTTCATTCACCCAAATAAACAGGCGACCAACAAACACAATGAATTACTCATGATTCATTAGCAATTAATGGCCCTCGTTCTCTGCTTTCATTTCCAATTAGGAGAGCTGGGGGGACTAAATATGTCTGTTGTGAGTAAGAGAACGAGTTCGCAGTCATGCTCTGTTTCACCGTCTTGTAACTGCGTGTTTATTGTTGATTTCATCACTGGTGTGTGTTGGTGCACGCTGAGGATATATGGACTTATTGAGAACTGCGTCGTACCCTGACAGCAAAACATGTTTGATTTTTATATGTCGTCGAGAAATATCTTCTGGGCTAAAGAGTTGTGTGAGCATTTCTGTGTTTGCACTGACTATTGTGTGTTCCTATTTTCCAGGCCAGCACCGCTCCCTCGGAGCACATCTATCGAAGGTGCGAAGCCTAAAGTTGGACAGCAGTGTCTGGAGCAATGAACTCGTCGAGGTATTTTCACAAAATATATAATATATAAATATAATATAAAAGGTCATCTGAAGACACAATATTCAAACGTTAAAGCGACTCTCAGAACTCAGAACATGACTTCCTTTCTTCTCGCACTTCTCTACCCCTCGTTCATGTCACAGCTCTTCCTGGAAGTGGGCAACAAGAATGCTAACAGCTTTTGGGCTGCTAATCTTCCCGCGGAGGAGGAGCTTCACAGCACAGCGTCAGACGAGCAGCGAGCCACGTTCATGCGCAGGAAGTACAGGGAGAGGAAATACAGGAGGGTCTTGGGGAGTTTTCGTGACGTAGAGCAGCTCAATCAGGTACAACCTTTTCAAAAAATAAAGCAAGACTGTTACCTAAAAGGTTCTTTTTGGTGTGCTTTTGGAACCTTTTCGTTTTCTGAGTCATTCTCACTCTAGATTTTAACAAATTAACATCGATTTGAACTAAAGCAAGTTCTTCTAGTTTGCTTTATCAACATGGTCCAGTCTGTCACACATTTGAAGACCACAGTGTTGCAGCTTCTTCTCCAATATACTATTAAAACCACTCCCAATTTAGGCCTTTTTTATTGTATTTTGTGAAGGTTAAAATTCCTGCGTTGAAACAACACTAATGCACTCATTAGCTGACAGCTTACGTTTCAGATCGAACAAACCCACCAAAAAAGCTTTCTATGGACAGTTTATGGAAATAATAACAGGACTGAGCATCAAACCCGTCATTGTCAACTTGTGATTTCATACGGTTGTTGGTGAGGCTTTTCTTTTTTCAATCTTCCAAACCAATTCAGCTTTTTTTCTTGCGAAGCACAACTTATCTGGTGACGAAACAATCCTTTTTCTCTCCACTCTGACTGACATATAATCCACTTCCCTTCTCTGTTTGTGTACTGATCTCCTGCGCCTCACATAACTTTTATAACTCCAGTTTGGCTGCAGTTTCACGAGCCACTAACTCTGCAGACTTTGGTGATGAAAAAGCTGCTTGTAAACAGCCTTTCTTTACTTCCCTTCACTTCGGCTTTGCTATCTGCACTGATTCATGGATTGTGCGTGTCAGATTGCAGGCAAGGCAGGCATCAAACATACAGAAAAAGAAAACACGGCTGAGAAAGTATGCACCTGGATTGAAAATGTATTCACTTTTTAAAGCCTTCACTTGCTTTTCTTTTTCTCTGTCTAGTTACAGTAGGAGTTCACTGTGCAACATTAGTTTCTGTAAGTGTCAGTTGCGGCCCTAAAAATGGTACACTGTATACTCCATTAGTTGAACAAACTGAACCTGAAGAACACTTTTCCGACCTTGTGACCATCAGTAACTCAGATTTTTGAGCCTAAATATCTCAAATAGAAGCATGCCGCCAAAAAGGAGGTCCCTGCTTTCTGGCAGCAAGACTTCAACACACAAAGCAATGAAGAAGTTTCGACTCGCTTCAGCATTTACACTGATTTGCTCTTTCTCATGGAACGAAACAAACAAAAAAAAATAGTAAGCTAAGTGGAAAAGTAGATCAGGTATTGCAACAGAAACGCTCGAGCTGCTTCTGTCGTGGCATCCATGTGAGAGTGTGTACATGTGTGTTAGCATGTACGGTGCCCCACTTGAGATGTGGGACTTAGGTGTTCTTGTGGGAGTTTCTCACAGGGTGGAAGTGTCACAGAAACAGAGTTCGGCTCTTTAAAAGGGGTTGGTCCTGTGAAAAAAGTGTGTGAACATGTGTGTCATGGGGGAAATGTACTGACTGAAGGAGGCATAGAAACTGAGGCCGTTTTCATTCATTTTCATGAACATGGCTGCAAAGAGGAGCCTCTTTTTATGCTGCTTCTGGACTAAATCATCAACTGAGCCAGCCACATCCTGCAACAGAGAGCTCACATACAGTAAATGAAGCCGGCACCACAAAACCATTGGTGGTGTGGACTCGACACAGTGTTGAACCGTTTGACCTACAACTAATAATGTAATATTTTAGAGTTTTATCAAGATCTACGGTATATATTGCATCTTAGGCACCTTTGGTTGTCAATGTTTGGTCCTCTGACCTTTGTTCCTTCATTAGAAAAAACAAACCTAACAGGTGAACTCTCACATTATCCAACAGCAGAAATGACTTTTACTCAATCTAGCTTCAGAAAATAAGCAGTCTGTTAATGCAATTTTAAAATAGAAGACCAAAGCGTGTGAGTGTAAATGATAAATAAATTATGTTAACTCTGTGGTAGAACACAGAAATCCCCTTGATCAAATATCAGACCCTCACACTGATATCAAACCAGGGGAAAAATTTAACCAAACACGTTAAATGACACAAGTGCAGATTTCATTAAATAGATGCCACATCAAAAAAAATATTTGTTATAAACTCCTCTGTCTCTTTTAGTCAATATTGTTTTTTTTTGTTACAGCTTGGAAGGCCATCTCTGACACTGGCTAAATGTCTTTATGAGTCTCTGAACAATGCAGCCCTCGTGACCACCCAAGTTTTGCCAGAAATTTGTTACGCTTTTCTTTCCCCTTTTGTAACATTATCAGACAAAATGTGGGTTTCAAAAAGCCAGATTAAATGAAACTGAAATGAGATGACCTCCATACACTCCCTAAATCAGGATTGCCATCTCATGCCAAGAACCCTCAGTGTCAGAAAACACAGTTCTTCGAAAAGTCAAGTTGGACCGTTGTCTTTGGCCTCCTAAGAACAAAAAGGAATTCTTGCGTAGTGTCACTTCTCGGGAAGTGCGTTCCACTCCATAGTTCTATAAATAAATTTCAACAGAGCAAATAGCTGTCCTCATTAAGCTGTAATGCCAGCTTACACACATAGACTATTTTACAGACTATTTCAAGTCGGTGACTTGATGGTTCAGAGGCGTAAAAGCTACAGGTTGACTTGAAGCCCCCATGTCAACTCAATCCTTTCATTAATGAGTGATTGCAAAAAGACAAATCTGAGGCCCAACTTTAAAGGGTTTTCTGAAACGTGCTAAGTGAAGGTGTTTGATTATTTGCTGTCTAGCCTGACCTTTGTGGATCTATATAGATTTATTGAGAATCAATGTGTCACAGATTCGCACATAAACGCATTGTGACGTAGCATAGTATATGTGCACAAAATAAACATTCCTCAAAGACGTTATCTTTAGCTAAATAGAAATGATTAAGTCACAAGTAATTTATAAAACAGACAAAGTATCACGAACAAGGACACTGAGTCTAATCTCACTGGGCGCTTTGTTCCACTTTTGTGTCACATTTACTTACCGTACATTTGAGTAGGAAACACTATAGAAAGCCTTTTCCTTTGGGAGTCCTCTGTAGAACAAAGACAATACTGACAATTTCCTCAATGACATTCATGCAGTTTTAAAATCAGTGATAGAAATTTAGCAGGTTTTTGTTTGTTGCTTCAAGGGTCACAAAGCTCATAGAGACAATAGAGCATATCAGTGTTGAAATTGTCATTTTGAGTAAAACAAAAGCGTGATTCAAGTATGGCTGTGTTTATGCATGTTTTTCTATTTTGCAATTTAGCACTGAATACAGTAAAACAAAAAAAATAAGTAAAACCTATACACGACTCAAGCAACAAACATGTTAGCTGCCAGTCCATAAGAACTTAAAAAAAAGGTACAGAAGCAAAAGTTGGGTCAAAAAGGCCACCGCAGCCTCCCAAATTTGTGATTATGCATTCTGACACCATCTCAGCTGTACCCAAGTATTGTTTTTTTCGATAGTTCTTTGCCGTTCAACGCCTTTACTTCATCACACTCTTGCCTTTTCTTTGTCCCATGTTAATCATTAGGAGCTCATATCCCATTGACCTCCACTGAGTCTCTGCAGACCACATGACCTAGAGAAGGGTTGTCAAAGGAGCTTCTTATATCATTACACACACACACACACTCTCACACATGCAGTCTCTCATGGCTACGGTAATTGCTGTGACACAGAAGGTCATTTCCAGAGACAATACAGAATAAGGCCACGTTGCATGGGACTGTTTTTTGCCCAAGTCTGACCCCGACTTGTGCCTGAAAAGATGAAATGGATTTAATTTTGCTATTGTTTCCCCTTGATGATGATCAATCTGTCTTTGCAGAAACCATGCACAGGGATATATGAATCTATGTTCGAAACGAATACATCTGTATCTGCGTGGGTGGGCGGGTCGTATTGAAGCAGACTTTTTTTTGCTTATGTGTCCATAAAGCCCTGCTTTCGCTGTGCCTCACTTTCAGAAGGATATTGCTTGTTTGTGGCCGATCGATTCAGCCTACTGACTGGGCCCCGGTGAAAGGAGAAGTTGTTAGCTTGAAATTCCGCTATTTGCCACTCGACTCTTCTGTTGATCTACTTTGTCACAGGTCATCGAGCACAATGTCACATCAATTGACTGCACTGATAAAAAGAGACAGACGGAGAAAGAAAATATCTTTCCAGATCAGACTGTATTCTTTTGATGCCTTTAGCAGCTAATCTTAGCCTGATCACTGTCAGAGAAAGGTAAATCATTTTAACAAAGTCTGTCTGGATGCCTAGACAGTACACATGAAAAACAGCTTTTGAAATAAACAACACCATAAAGAAAAGAACTGAATGTGTAGATATGAAAGCAAACGTGTGCAGTTACTCAGTGCAGAGGTGCCCTGCAGTCCATTTTTATCACTGTCCACTTGATGCAGGCACTGAACAGTTTTCAGTAGCTATTTGGATTAAATTTTCTTTTCAGAAATTTTATTGAAGCAGAAAAATTAAGTGAGACAAGAAGCAAGACTCAGCTGTGTTTGACTAATTGTCTGGGTCCTGCAGGTGGTTTTACAACCTTTTTTTTTTCATTAAGTAGATCTTAAAGTCCAAAAGTCTCTAATTGCTATTTGCTTGAGACTCACCATGTGAACACAGTGAGAAGTTCTGTGCTGCTTGTCAGGCTTTCTAAAGTTTAAGACAAAGTTTTGAGCTTGGAATGAATCATCAGTTATGAACTGAAAAAGTGTCTTCTGTTTGTGGCCCCTGACAATCTGTGCAGGGTGCACCATACATCTCACACAATTACCACGGGCCATGGGCACCAGCTGATTGGGATTAAATGGGTAAAGAAAAGAGATGAACGGGCGGAAACGTGACCACTAAATGCTCATTTACAAGTTTTTCAGGTTTAAGTATATGTTGACTTGTTTTAAAAACATCATTTTGAGTAGTTTGTGATGTTGTATTATCAGAGGAAGGGGTTCCGTTGTATTATTTTCTTCTAAAGCAGCTCTCAATTTTGTCAGATTTCATTTTAACCTGAAAAGCTTTTTGTTTGCGTTAAAGATGAAGTGAGTAAAAGTCACATTTGTTTAAGCGAAGTGTACAGAACTGCCTAACTTGCCTATATATGGACATACTTTTCCAATGCTACATTTTAGCACAACCGGTTGCATAATATTTACAGTGCAGTTCTAAGTAATGTACGCTGTGGATTTTATGGAATACAGAAATAGTCTTTAGCGAGCTTATTCACAGCTTTGATTATTTTCACAGATGGTTTTGCGAAAGCCACGACACATTTCTTCAGTTCATACAGCATATGTTTTGCACTCTTGCTAGGATTTTTCACTGTAGTAAATTCACTGTATTTCCTTAATGTGGTCCCCTGCTTTTCTTTTGCTCACTTCATTGTCTTTCATCATTATTCCCATATTTCTGTTTTTGGAAATTGTGTGTTTCATTATAGTTAAAATGGCCCATTTGTACTGTTCTTATTTGCTGTATTGCTTTTTTCTCAGGGATCAGGGCCCTTAATGATTCCCGCAAGGCATATTAAAGTTTGATCATATTTTAAATTCTCTTTTGAGATCAGCGAGGGGAACTCAATTCCAAACTTTATATGATTTTCTGACACTTTATAGACTCTTTGTCCTCTATCAACCAGCCATTCATGCGTAAGACTCTCACACAGTAACTCGGGGGTGTTCTTCCCACACGAGGAGTAAGACCACACTTTCTTTTCTTTTCCTCGGCGCTTTTCATTGCCTCATCATCTAGGAGGTAATTTAAAAAAAAATCTTTTTATTCAACTTCTTAAAAATTCAATGAGTCACTTCCTCTTTTATTCTCCCCCATACTATGCTGCTACAGTGGGAAATTAGGGTGATCATAAGTGGGTTTTGATAGATAAAACATGTGACCAATAAAAATGAAGAATCTGATTCCCTTATATGAACAAAAGTCACCTTTCTGGGTTTAAGTTGCAGTTTTTTATTCCGCGACCGTTTTAGTTTGCTCACAGTCAAGACCTTGAATGTTGGGAAAACTGGTGATTTTTCTCTTTTTATTGAGAAACTACTACTTTGTACTATCAACTTTAAAGAGATCATTTGAATGGTGTGACAATGACCGTTTAACAAGTTGTATACAGCTCTTGAAATCATAAAAAAAAACAAAAACGTTTTATTCTGACTGAATGGACTGACGCCACTTTTTAAACCATTAAACTGATGTCAGTTTTAGCATAACCCACAGTTGTTCTGGAAATAACGTTTTTTAATATTCTTATCAGAATTGCCTTAAGCTGCTACAGCTAGATGCTGCTGTCATGTACAAAGATTCCATGTGACTTATCAAATTAATGTGACATTTAGTGTTAGAGTCTGCATTCACACTGTTGTCTTCCTGTTTGCAGGTTGTACTTTTGTACCTTTTGTGGACTCGTATATCAAATGATTCAGTTTATTCAGGAGTGTTAGCTTAATGTTTAGATATTTGAAACATAATTTTAATTTCTGTGTCACTAAAATGAATGGAGAACTTCAAATTCATGATTCATGAATTTTAGCTGACTTGTTACTTGAAATTTATGTTAGTTGATTGTGACCTTTTTTGTTTTTACCAACAAAAATCAGGTTTTGATCATTGAATGCATTCTGAAAGGTGTTTAAGAACTGAGGAGGCCTTAATAGTCAGATCAAGGGCCCATTTCTGATGCATCTCAATGTGTTCTCTTACATTTCATCCAAACAGGCACTGTGTGCAGCTGTGGTGACGCCTGACGTGCTGCAGACCATGGCCCTGGTGTTCAGTGGTGCTGATGTGATGTGTGCCACCGGGGATCCCACCTACTCCACTCCTTACCTTTTGGCTCAACGTGCGGGACAAAAAGTGCAGATGGAGTTTCTGCATCAGAACAAACTATCAGGTACGCAAGTTACAGCTGTTATTAAGGGCCTCATAATGCATTAAATCGAAATATTATTGCTATGACAGCAGTTTGAAATCACAAAGCTTTATACGAACCGGTGCTGTTCTGTAAAACCTGTTTCAAAAAACTAGACGTGCGACTGTTCCAACCACTAGTGCCACATGTATTTTACCCGTTGTCTTATAATGTTAACAAGCCGATCATGCTTTAGACACCGTACTGTGCCAGTCGGCACATTCACAGCACCGTGGGAGGTTTTTCATTTCCTCTCTTTTTGTCATGAATAGGAAATGAAGGCTGAAAAATCCACAAATTTGAGGCAAGCAAAACTTTAAATTTAAAGTTCGGCTACCTCTTTTCAACTTTACTCCCTCTACCCCCAAACTACCCTCCTTTGTATTACCCACCTCATGTTCCCTGGCATTGTGTGGCTTCTACATTATAGGTGGGTTTTTTTTCTTACATGATTCCACATGGGGCCACTGATAAGAACAGATCCGATTAAAGGAGAGGATGCCGGCTGGGGAATGGGGAGAATGTTTCCTCCAAGACTGTATTTTCCATCATGTATTTGGTGCATCTGTGTGCACTCGCTAGCACCGAGCCTGTTATGGACTCGCTAATTGCTAGCATGGGTCACCTGGTGACCATGGAGATGACAATTATGCGAGGTGTGTTAGTAGAAACAGGCATGCAAAAAGGCTATAAAAAAAATCAACGCACATTCCTGTGTATGTTCTGTCTGAAATGCGTAGGCTCCACACACAGTCTATACACTCATTATAGGTCTGGAAGTTGTAGGGCTTCATCATTAAACAGACAAAATGTGGGCCTTAGCCAACTTTTGCTGCAGAGGCTGATGTCCAACTAAACTAACAAACTAGATAGCGCTGGGTCAGGCCACCCAAATGCTCCGCTGACAGATTGACATTACTCCTGGGCTTCAGGGAGACGTCGCCTCAGGAACGGTCAAACCCAGCACTGTGGATGGTAGGACTAAAAGAGTGTCCACAGGAAGCCACTCCTGAGAGTGACATTACCCTGGGTCAAGCTTCGCCAGGAAGGTGTCTTGTTTACAGACCTGACACCTTTTGAGAGAAAGGTTAAAAATGCCAATGTTGAAAAGCAGTTTTTTTCTTCTAAAATCTGCACATAGCTGCTCATTATATCCTGACACTGTGTTCGTACCCTACAGTTCTGAGAACCTCGCAGACCTTGGTTTATGTTCAGTACCAGCATCAGTGCTACTGCAAGAAATGCTTGAGTTTTGGTTCTCTACAGCCGATTTCCTTGTGTCTGGTTTTCATTGAGTGTGGGCAAAGACATGTTTGTGTGTGTGTCTGTTACCAAAATATCTCATTTTGGTAACAGTTTTTTTATGAAACTTTTAAGTATTCACTGAGTTTTTTACTTTTAAAATCAACCCAATTTAAGATGGCTGCCACAGTCAATACAGAAATGGGTGGAACTTAGAGACATTTTCACATTTAGCAGTGGTCCTTAAACATTTTTTCTGCCAGACCCACCCCCGCAAACACACACATACACACACACAATCTCCAACCAGACAGATATTTTGTATTCAAACTCCACTGCAGTTTATTTACTCCAACCGTTTTTGAATAATTCGCTGAGAGTCATTCCAACACATACTCTGAGCAGTAACGTGTCGCCAGAGATTTTACACGTTCGACCAGAATGACGTCATCATTTCTCATCATAAGATGGTCTTAGTTTAAAACTCCAGCATGAAAAGTTGCAGGCGATATGCACTCCTTCAAGGTCATGTCGGCCTTTTAATCTAAAACAAAACAAAAGTCTAAAGGACTTTTGAAAAAAGTGCCTCTACACCTGTTCTAGTTATTTCAGTTTTTATAACGAAACGCTCAAACAAGAGCAGACTCCGTTTCGGTTTGTTTTTTTTCTCCACAAAGAAGCAACAATGTTGTTGTAAGAAGATTAAGCCACCCCCTTCAAAAATAAAAAGTATCCTGACCAGATTCTCCCCCCGGTTGACATTTTCCCACTGTCGGACACATTGTCACTTCACACAAAGCTGCTGAAAGTTGTGTCTGCATTGTTCTTGAGCACGCGGCTCCCCCCCTCTGGACTTGCAGGCAGACTTGTGAAAAATGTTCATTCAACAGAAATTGAACTTTTTCCGCGTTTCATTTTCCTGGTGTTTTGTTGGTAGGATCAGGGAACAATTCGGTACCCGGATGACGCCGTCCCAACTGTATAGCTCGGTGTTGACAGAGAGAAGATAGAGACGAGAAGAAAAGCAGACGTGTAGCAGCCAATACTGAGGACAAAACAGAGTTTAAAGCTGTTTATGGAAGTTTTAAAGAACTTTGCCTCGGGTTACAGCTGACTTTTTCACTAGGATAACAATTGCACACATGCTAGGTAGCATAAGGACCGACATGGATATTTCACTTGTTTGCAGTGGGGCACCACTGTTTATGGCTGCGTGTGTAGTTTTGCCTCTATTCACTTATCTTGTAAAAACATGTTTTCACAGCAAGAGCTCACTCCAGGCCTCCCTTCAACCAACCACACAGCTGTAAACCAGACACCGTCTTAAAAGAAAATGATGACAAACGCGGTCTTTTCCCAATTTCGTGACCCCCTGGGACCATGCGGATGAGCCTGCAATAAACAATCAGGCACCATGAAGAATTGTCACTTCGCAACTAAACTCTAAATTGGACCAGTGTGTGGAAAATATCACCACCGCCTGTCTTCACAGTGTGAATCACGCTCCCAGTTTGTAAAAAGTAAAAATAGGAAAAAGACCACTTTCTTTTTTTGTTTTCCCCTCGTGGATATGGTGAATAAAAAGAAAGCTGTCAGCTCGCTTTTACCGTAGCCGCTCTGCTCCCTCTCCGGCGGCTCATTTGTAACTCCGGTGTGAGGACTTCGGCTGATAGCCGAGCGTGGCCACTTCATTAGCTTCTTCTCTCTGCGTAAATGCGAGTGCATGCACGTAGGTCTCGGTGGGCCTCTTCCTCCCACCCACACCTGCTCGCCTGAGAGCACCCTGGGATATCGTCGGCGTGCGCTCATTTGCATAGCGCCTTCCCAGATTCTATTTTAAAAAAAGCCAATTGTGACTCTCTGAGGCTGCATGTCTTTGCGTTGTAGGAATCCTCAAGGACCGCTTTAATGATGGGCTCTATTACTTATAGTCAAAGGCTTTCACTTTGGTGGTGTCTTGTTTTTTTTTTTTAGATTCTTTCTCTTTTTTATGACCTTAAGAGTATGTTGAATTAAGGAGGCCACATACCATAATAATAAAACTGGCAAATATATGTGCTAAAGCCTTTTTTGCTGAATGCAATCTTAAATAAACAGTCCACATTTTAGCTTTCCTCAATAGCCAGTTTCTGTATAAAAACTCCCCACTGGCAATAAATTGTTGCAACTAATTTCTTAAAACCACTAGATCTTTGCACATAAAAACACCTGACAGTTTTAAAAATCTATACAATGGAAGGCATTTTTAAAAATGTCATAATATCTTTGTTATTGTGAAATAATGGGATTGTGATCATTCATCAAATTGCATTTGAAATGGAGTTTGACTCCCACAAAGGCTTTTCCTTTAATATTCTTGCCACTTTCAGCTAAATGTAAACATGTAAACATCTATTTAACATCAACAACAAAGTTTAGATATCTAAAAGATAGATACAAGAAGTTGCACTTTTAGACTGAGATTGAAGCCGTTTTAAGAC
>JAVKLF010000142.1:7158035-7171530 GCA_034783495.1 Millerichthys robustus
AAAAAAACAAAACATTGCTGTCAGGTCTATGATTTTAAAAACAAAAGTACAAGTGTAGCCTTAGAAATTGATCTGTACTTTTTGTGTTTCGAGTTCATCTCTAGCAGACTTAATGGGCATCCAATCGTTTGCTGCAATATGATCTGCTCTCATAACTAAAAAGACTTTCGCTGCCTGATTTAAAAAAAAAATGTTAATAACCTTGGTTTTTTTCTCTTCGTTTCTGAGGTTTGAACACAAGTTTCTTTGAGATGTTAAATTGCTGACACAACTTTCAAAGCCTTAGCGAAATTTTGTTTTGTTAACGAAAAACACGGCTGCCACTGTTCGGTTTAAATTGACTTGTGTATTGTAATAATGACACATGTCAAAACTACTCCAGCTCTTGTTAGAATATCAAAAAGGAAGTTTAGTCAGGGTACGTCCAAGAAATTAGTTAAGAAAGTGATTTGTCTAAGTTACACAGTCCTTTGGGTGTGGGGAGGGTCTGGATAGTAGGTGTGAAAACCAAAATGAGAGGGAAGTAGACAGAAGAAAAGGATGCTGCGGCGTGCTATCATAAATGTACCGTTGAGTAGCCTGAGAGAGAGGCGATGCGGTGAATAAAGAAATAAAGAGCGAGTGGTGAGGAAAATGGAGAGAGTTGTAGTGAGAGGGTTAGAAGAGGCTTCAGTACCTCATTAGGCAGTGTTCTATCTGCGAGCGGCCTACTGTGGCGTTAGATCGGCTGCTTTAACTCACAGGAGTGGTGCTCCAGGCTGCTGCCTCTCCATCTCTGCCCCCTTTATTTATTTATTTATTTATTTTGGCTTTGTTCTCTCCCCCTACTCCTTTGCTCATTTTCAGCCACAACTGTGAAGCTTTTTAGGGAAAAGGAAGGTGGTCTTTTACACCTTTGTACTGCGTGCATGAAAGTTAATTCACACTGAAGCCCACAGACAAATGTTCATATTTAATACTGTTAACAAATATTGGCAGTAATGCAAATGATTGTACCGTTTTGATGAAAATACTACATACTCTTTGTTTGTTATATTGTTTGAACTAAGTAAAAAGTCAACTCTCATGCTGTATCAAAAGCCAGTGAGTATAAATGTGTCTTAAGAACAGATTTAAAAACACCAACAACCTGTCTGGTATATACGGCAGCTTCTTCCACAGTTGAGGAGCTAAAACTGAAAAAGGGCCAATTACTTTAGACCAAACCTGACTTTGGGACAATTAAAATGATTAGATCTAAAGGATCTGGGGGGCACGTAAAGCTGCAGGCAGTTAGACAGATATCCAGGAGCCTGTCCATTCAGGACTCTAAAGGTCACCAATAAACTTTTAAAATCATTTCTAAAATGAACAGGGAGCCAATGAAGGGAAGCCAGCACCGGGGTGAAAGAGCCCCATTTTTAAATGTAAGTATTAAAAGATGAGCTGCAGCGTTCTGAGCTAACTGCCGTTGTGAGAGGACGGCCCGGCTAACGCCAACGCACAAAGACTTCCAACAGTCCAGTTGGGAGGTCATAAAAAGTTGGATCACCCGTTCAAACCATTAAAAGATAAAAAGGCGTCTACATTCATATTTGCAGCTTAGTCTAAATTGAATGAAAATGTAACGGGTTTGATTGCAGTGTTCAATTTGGATGGAGCAAATAAAAAAGTTTGGGATTATTTATGATTAAATACAATATTTTAAAACTGTAAATACATTATGGCACCAACCTGTACACTTGGAGGCATCCTGCGGATTATTGCATTTAGTTTACAGCATCAGCCTGCACAGGAAACCTGCATTCATTTGAAGTTTTATTAGCATTTGCTTCGGGATCCATCAAGGTTTCTCACTTCCCAGATTTCTACTTTCAGTACCTGTTGTAAGTTTATCAACATACTGTGCTCTGTACAGCACAGTTTGGCCTGGAGCTCATTGATGGCTGCTCATACATAAACATCGGGGTTGGAACTGTACTAATTAATTCCACAGTAAAGCACCTGGCTTCTAGAGGAAACCTTTTTAGTGTGTGTGTTCCCTGTATGCTTATGAAAAGGTTTCAACCTTTTGTTATTGTTGTTATATTTGCTCATTTACTTTATGGATTTATTGATTTAAAGTCTACCAGTTAAAAACTTATCTTCAGGTTTGAAAAAACATCCTATTTCTGACCTGTGTCTGTTTGTTTTTTGTAGCTGGGGCTTCACGGTCTTCACTGATAAACAGCAGTGGTGAGTATCAGACAGAAGTTCCTCAGTTCAATAATTCCTACATTTAAATTTTGACTCTTTCCACCCAAAATTTCTGCAATAGAGAGGAGAGGGGAAAAAAAAGTTTAGAGGTGAGCGAGTTGAAGCTTGTTTTAATGATCTGAATGGCCTCTTAATGAGAATTTTATTGCAGCAGAAATAAATTATTGGCGCTCGTGGTGAGAGGCTGCTTCTGGCCTTTAGAAAGGCACACCAGTAAAACCGACAGGTGAAGTGAATACGGTTGAACGCCTCGTCGCAATGTTCCGCTCAGACAAGTTGGAGTCAGGAACTCACGTGGTTCTGTTGAAAACCACCTGTTCTCTTGTGTATTCATTTTACTGCATTATTTCTACATCAAACTAATACCAACTGTCGCTATATACAGCATTAATACAAAATTACAAACATTCCGTGACAGAATATGTTGTTCTCCATCTTGTGTTCCAAAACCTCTTGATTGAGAACTTAAAATATATGTTGTGAATGACTATCAGCTACTAAAGCACCAAGTATTAGCTCCACACCTGTAGAGTCGACTGCATTTAGCCACTTGTTGTTTTTGCAAAGGATTGTTAGCTGTGGCAGCCATTTTGAATCTAGTGGACTCCAAAATTTAGTCCTTGTATGAGTATGTCCAGTGATTACTCTTTCAGGGTTTCTTTATAGTCCATCCACTGATACATGAATTATTTTGCTAACAGACACACAATGCCCTGCCTTCTATTGATTCGTTGAATAAAAACACCTATTTAATTGTTCTTAAGTTACTCGCAACTTGCCAAACATCCTAAAGAAACAGAAACAAACTTCCTGATTCAAGTCATTAGACTATAATTAGCAATTTGTCTAATTTATAGAACATTGTAGCACCTGCTGTTTTGATAAAATATTGTCATTTTAGGAAAAAAGTCCATATTCCCCGTTTCATCACAGGCGCAGTTTTGATCTTGAAAGGTGAAAGGACTAATTTAGACTGTTTGCTTTGCAGTGATTTCGTTAAGTGATAAGAACATTTCGAGCTTTAAACCATAAATGTGTCTTATGGACCCCATCCCAACAAAGTTGTTTAAAGATGTTATACTCCTTATCAACACCTCTGTACTTAAACAGATCAATCTCTTTAATCTTGTTATATTCCACAGGCCCTTAAACCATCTATAATTAATTTATCCCTATCTTTTAGCCAACTACAGATAAATATCGAACTTTCCTTTCATATTTAGCATATTTGAAATTGTTCTAAAACACTGAATAGCCCATTTCTTGAACTTAAAAAAGCATAAAATTAAAAGTATAAATATATAATTTCTATCCATAACCTTGTCTGTAGGCTGAATGTTTTTGTCCCAGTTGTACATTTGATAAATGTATACCAAAAAACGACAAGAAATAATTGCAATCAAGGTAGTTTGAGGCAGATATGAGTACAGTAGATTCCAGTTTGTGCACGTGAGCATTGGGTAAATTGCAGTCAAATTAAAACACGATTAAAACACTTTGTAACTGAAATTGGGATAAAAACTCTTTCACCTCAGTTGCAGGAATGTCGTGTGAAAGTTATTTGCAATACGTACATCAGCTAACTGTCATAAGTACCAGATCAGTGTGAAAATTGGTTTATTTTCTTTATATTATGTCTCTAGTAGTCTCTGCAATGGCACAGAACAGCAAATCACACAAAACCGGATTTAGTGGCAGGTATTACTTAAACCATCATCCTCGATTATTACTTGCAGCAGTAATCAGCTCTGCAAAAGCCTACTTTACGCAGGCAGAGTCACGTAATGATGTTAATGGCAGAAAGTCGACCTTTGGTCAAGTCTATTTATGATAATCGTCGAAGTGTCCCCTTAAAAGAGATGGCATCCGGCGCTATGACTCACTGAAACCGGTCACCTGGATAAAATGGGAGGAAATCAATGACCGAGCTTTCCCTCCTCAGGCACTTCTGCTGCGACAAACGGGAGATGCAGGTCAGCTGGGTGACGGACATCATCGCCGCGAAGGTAAGACAGAAGTGCGGGAGAAAAAGTTGGAGTGGAGCGGAGCCGACACTCTCATGTAAAAGCTTGATGAAGCAGCTAATTGCTTCCGCGCTGAAGCACGCCGCGGCTTTGGACGTGGTGGTGTGTGTGTGTGTGTGTGTGTGTGTGTGTGTGTGTGTGGGGGGGGGGGGACAACAACAAAAAGAACGATTTATGTCTGCCTTTTAGGAAGCCCTGATGTGGAGTTGCAAACTAAAATAGCAGAAAATAGTCACTGTTATAAAAGCAAATCATTTTTATTGCCAATGCTTTCAAACAAGAATAATAAATCATAACACTGCCGATCCCCCCCCACCCCCACCCCCCCGTCCTCCCCACCAATCATCCGTTCTCATTGTGCCGTTCAACAGATTAAACGCATAAAGTGAGAGAGAAGTGTGAAGTTTTCGAGGTCACTCCACAATAACATAAATCACTTTATGTGGAAAAGCTGTGAAAATAAGGTCAAGGCGACTGTAACAATCACATTTTGGTACTTAGCCCCCAGATAGAGCGCTGTGTTGTCACTGTCAGCCGCTGACACAGCACATATGACATAAATAATGCAGGGCAAAGCAAACACGAGCAGAGCAGCCACGGATGTGTCATATTCTCAGATCATCCTTTTTTATTTTCCTCCTCTCACGTTTATTGTGGCTATATATACATTTATTGTTTTGTTTTGGGTGAAACAGGACCGTCTTCGCTCATTAGCATGAACGCATGAGTGTCTTTTTCCCCCCCCCCGCTCATTTGCATGTAAATAATTGTAGCGGAAACATTTCGCTCGTCGTCAAAGTGCGAGCTCAAAGAAAGGCGTCCCAGCTTCACATTGGATTCTCAGCACATTTCATCAGCGTTGGCTACTATTATAGGAACCTATCGGGTGCGGCGGCGTTGTTTATTACGGGTGCTTACTGTAAAAGCCTTTTAGTGCTTTAGTTTGAGTTAGCGAGTAAAAAGGGCAACACTGTCTGGGAGAGATTGATCTAAAGGAAAGGGCAATATTATAAGTGTTTGAAGGTGTTTATTCCAGTGGACTTCTCTTTCTCCCCTCCGTTCTCCCTGCTCTTTGTGGACACTTTTAACACTGCCAACAACTAAATCTATAGCCGACTGGAGCCAGCTAAAAATATTAGGTTCTCTCCGCAAATCCTCTAAATATCAGGATTGTCAGCTTCCAACAGAGAGGCTTGTGGGAAGGACACAGGACTTCCACAAAGGGCAAAGACAAAAGTACAGAGCAGAAAGTAGATAGGGATTCCTTGATTTCCTTTCTCATACCTGTTGGCCAGCTTTGTGCTCCCACAGTTTCCATAGCAACTTGCAATGGAGGCTATCACTCGGAGGCGAAGTGTAATGAGTACTGGTGGTGGTGAGGGTTGGGAGGAGCATGTAAAGGTCCAAGGACAGGTCCAAGCGGCGATGAAATAAGGATTTGTTAAGGAGAGACGGTTCTGTAGGTCTGGGAGGGGTCACAGTGAATTTAAAAGAAGACATTGTTAAAGTGAAAGTTTACTCAGAAATGAGAATTTAGTTGGACTGCTGCCAGAAATCAGCCCTCTGATTCAATTTGAAATGGACCTGTTTTAATCAAGATCCCTTAAGGTGATTTATTTTTTTTTACAAAACCAGAACAGTACCTAATGTTTCATATAACCTGAGCTGTGACTGTTTAAATAAGAGAAAATCCACAATAAATGGAAGATTCTGCACCTAATTCTTATTTTAACACTCAATACAGTTTTATTTTGTGCCTATAAACTAAGAAATAATAACATATTTTTTGTCTTGATGTTGTTTGCAATGTCTTCAGTTTGGCTCTGACCTCCATTCAAAACGAACCTCAGATCTTCAAACCTTCAGAAGCAGAGCTGTGACCGACTGCACCAAGGTTCCTTTGTACAATGATAACTACAACAAACAGGTCAGAAATACAATGACTGCCAAATAATATTATAACATTTGTTGACAATTTTAAATGCTACAGTTAAAATAGCTCGAACGGTACAATTTATTTCTGAAATTTTGCCTTTTTCAAAAAGATTTTTGATGTTGATTACTTCATTAGTAAATTAAGGCAGTAGTTTCTGTTTGTGAGATAAGTGTAAGTGAGATTGAAGAATTAAGTTTTGTTGATGCCAGGAGTTCAGTTCATTGCAGCAAATCTCTTTATTCCAGGTTTTCCCACAACTGACGGACAGAAGGGTTTCTCTTGGAAATGGTGACTCAAAGAAAACTGTAGTCCCTGATCTCCCCTTTAAATCACTAACTATACCCAAAAGCCCAAAGCCCAGTGACCTCTATAAAACCAAAACTATACCCCACAGCTTCAACACCCCCGAGGTCCCACAACGAAGAACATCTGTGGATGTTAGCGTGCCGCGTCAGCTTCCTTCCCCATCCTTGTCCAGACACATGCAGCCAGTGCCACAGCCGGCTTCACCTCAAAGCAGCAGCAAGGCACTCAACAAAAGGCCTTTTCTGGGTGGGGAGGGCATTATGCCATCTAACCTAATGAACGAACTCAACTCGGTGCTGAGCAAGACTGGTCGCAAGAACAGTGACTGACAGGAACAAAAATAATCTGGAGCGAGAGAACATGGGCTGTACATTAAATCAGCTTGTCTTTACCAAGAAACTCCTGTAGCCCAAGTACTGCGTTCAAACTCAGGTATTTGAAAAAATTGCGAAGCATAAAGAGAAAACAAGTGAGGGATGCAACAAAGGTCAACAGATCTCAGATGTACGTGGCACTGACCCAAGCACTACATATTTACATGCCAACGATTAAAACTAAGAGACGTTCAGAAATGCTAGTATATCAAACGTGTGAAATATTCACACCGCTAGCTTCATGCTTTTCTGTTTCAGGATTGTTCTAAAGCTAGTTTCAGTTACACTTTGTGTGTTTCCTATTTTTAAAAACTGCACATAGGGTTTAAATACTGTATGTACGAAGAAAATCCAAAAAGTATACATTGAGCTATTGGTGGAGGGTTTTCTGATTAAATAGCCGTGATATACCGTTAACTGATTAAATGAGATATGCTAATGTGTCAAGTGAATAAGTATTTATTTTTAAATAAAATATAGATGCAAGTTTTAGATACCACTTTGTGATAAAAGGACCATTACAAATTACTAATAAATAGTTATTATGGATGTAAACACCTAATACACCATTTAAGAATTCAGTGCATTAGTTAAACAAGACAATAACTCATTTCTTTGTCAACTAATGAGGCAACATTCATGTCATCTCATTATTTGTAGATGTACATTTTGTTTTGGTATAAAAAGTCATTTAGTTAAAATAAAAAAAGCAAATCTTACATCTACATGAATGGATAAAAATACAGCACTTGATCATTCCAAGTAGTAACCCTTCTTCATTGTATAAGCATTATTTTTATACCGTTTTATAAATGTTTTGTAAAGTATTTGAAAAAAAAAAAACCAACCTCTTGCATAATTTATTTATAAAGAATTGATAAATCCTTTAGAAATAGGCACAGGTAAAGTGGTACCAAGGTTTTTGCCCGACAGCGCTGTGTTGTAACTTATTGGTACAAAAACTAAGAGTTATTTTTTAACCTTAATACGTAGAGAGACCTCTTGAAACTGTTCTACTGCCCGTCCCTGAATGTATTTTTATGGTACCATATGAAAACGTTTTTAAACACTGGAAAATGCAGTTTTGGGGAACAATGGTTACTTCTTTCCATTTGGTGAACAGTTTTGTGCATTTTTCAGTGTTTAAATTGAAAATATTTCATGTTGAATCCTTACTCTTTTCCTTCGAATACTTTTTAAAAAGTTGACTGATAATACTGCAATTTATTAGATTTTAAATGTGGTTTAAACATATTGATCTGTCGAATGTGTGGTTATGTTAGCAAGTTGTGAATTTGTGGGAATAAAACAAAGTAGTTCGTTTAAACAAAGTATTTTTTTTGTTTTTGCTGCATCTTTTGTTTCATCCAGCATTTCTTCATGCAAGTCTAAAGAGAATTTATGGTTATAAATTTAGAACAATTACTGTTTTCTTTTCTGTTGTAGCGAAGAAATCTGACCTACAGGCATCTTTTACAGTTTGACCTTAGAATCAAACCCTTGAGGGCCCCCCTCGTACCCCAGGTATCTGTTCAGATTTTTTTTTTAATCATCGGATACAACTTAGCCGCTGCCCTGAACGATCTGAGCGATGCAGTAGTCCTCCCACTTTCATAGTTTTTTTTTTATCAACAAACATTTTCTCTTCTACAGATCAAATGGTGTTCTAACATCAAACGGCAACTTTTCTTCTGTTTTACCTGAATCTGTATTCAGCGGAATATCGATTTGATGCTTTTATCCGAGCGGCTCAGCGCTCTGATTTTAGTCTGAAGCCAAAAAGAACTTTGTTCAAAAAAAGGTCATTGCATTCACACTATTATTTTACTGCTTTCTTATTATTCTGTGTTTCTTTTATGTCCAACTACCTTTACATGCTTGGTGTTTTTTTGCCAGTGTAATCTCAAAAAGCTCTGCCAGGACCTTGTGCACAGGAAGCATTTTTGCACCACCTGTCAGAACGAAATGACATATATTTCGTCATGGAACCACATCAATGAGAACAGATTTCTTAGCGCCAACCTTTTACTTTCAGCTTTTTAAGCAAGTTTCACTGAGCATTCATAGACTACACTTTTTTTTTTTCGTTTTTACTACAGTTTACTACTTTCCATGTGCATGTGAGGAGAACCTTGATTATCCTCACAATTGCTGCAATTTCTTCTATCTTTCAAATCCGTTTTTTTCATGCATTTCAAACTGTTTTTGCTCAGTTTTCAACTCTGTGTGTATTCTCTGTGTAGCACTTATTACCTCGACTGAAGAGAACTTTCCCCAAACTATTCTTGATGATGGTGTTTCCCTCTGCCCCTCTGGTGCGGTGCAAATTAAAAGATTTCTCCCTTATTTGCCAAAGGTTCTGATTTGAAATCACTCTTCCTGTGTTTTCCACTGAACTGCAGATGGTGGGAGCAGTGAAGCTGGCGGAGGTGTCAGCAGAGAGTGTAAGAACAGAGGGAGGTTTGTCTTTTTTCCCTTTCCCAAATTGACAGCCATTTACTTTTTATAGCACAAATGCAGCAGCTACACGAAGATCTGCAGTGTGAGATAATTACAGTTACTGAAGGAGTGAAATAATGAAACTAATATAAGACTAAAAGAAGCCTTACATGATGATAGGCACGCAGGGTTTTAAAAGTGCTAAACATAATTGTTGTTTACTGATAATTACATACTTTGCTTTCAGGTTTGATTGTTGTTGTTTTTTTGGTTTGTTTTTCTTTTGTCTCTTCAGCAGCCTAAATCTCTTTAACTGTGGTTTAACTCTGTTTTAATGATGCATCTGCTCTCTCCAGGTTGACAAAATACCATAATTTGTTTCATTTCCACCTGGTGACTCTGCTCAGCATACTCACACATTTTGTTATTTATTAGGCCAGATTACCCTCAATAACTATGGTTTCCAGATTTTTGACTTTGTAGTCCAGCAACTTAAAGCTTTAAAAATCCTTCCAGGACTCATCAATCAGGTCGGAATGCAACTTTTAAAAAAAAAATAGAGGTTGTTCAAGCCGCTTTCAACAACAGATAAGATATTAAAATAGTTTCACTGAACCCAAATGATCTGAACTATTCCTGCAAGCAAGGTTGCTAATTTCATCTTTAATGAAATGAAATCTTTAATGAAAATCTTCAATTTATTTATAAATGACACAGAAATCTGCTTTATCTTGAGTGAAAAGCAGAGAAATATGCCACGTCTTCAGTCTCGTGCCTTCGCTGAATAATGCAGAGTGTTTGGAAAATTCACACTCAGGAAGTTGTCACAGGTTCCTCCATGAAATATTCATATTTATTTTCATTATGCCTCATTCAGCGGCTGCTTGTCCTTTGTTTTATGTCCTCATATTCTCATCATAGCGACTGCGTTAGTGCAAGCGGAGAACGACTCGATCTTTCGGGTTTGTTTGCATGGTGGAAATGTGTATTTTCTCAACTCAAGGTTGTTAATTGCATGACTGTATTTATTGTGCAACAGGAAATGAATTCTCTCCTTAATGTGCTTGTTGGGAGCTCTTTCACTCCTTGCAGGCTCCCTTCCTTCTGGCAGCAGTCGTACAGAACCGTAACCTTTTGATCCTGATGTGGGATATTACACGGAGTGTTTGTGACTCGTTAGTTCAGCCCTTTTAATCCCCGATTCTTCTTTAAATGCCGGTTTCTTTTTAATGTTGCACCCCTCGGTTTGTGCGTGCCAGCATCCACCTTTTCATTACGTCCTCCGTGTCCGTCCTCAGACTGTCAGTCATATGAATGTATATTTACCTCTGCTGTCCTCTGAGTCTGTATAAGCCAGCATTTTTCTCTCTGTTCCTTTGAGGCCTGTGCTGTCTAGAGGTCACCATATGGTAGAACTCAGTTCAGTGAAAAACTCCTGCGGAGCATTTTTTTTAATGCGCTGACTTTGACCGTATCACTCTGTTTCAGGCAGGGTTTTAGCTTCTGTGGCTGCAAGGATGAAAAGTACAAAATCACATTAGTCAAGTACTGTATTTAGGTGTATTTAGGTTAGTTTATAGTTCATAAATGTGGACAGACTGTTACATAAGTCAATCCAAAATCTCCGCAGTTCAGGTAGTTGTATTGCTGTGAGCCTTGAAAGGTTGGTGTAAAAAAAAGCCATTAGTTTATACTTTAATTGATACTTAAGTTTTTATAATTTCATGCTAAATTACATCTTTTTAGCAACAAAAGTCCATAACCAACAGGGCTGCACATTATCAAGAAAACATGCAATTTCCATGATGACATCAGTTTCAATACATTTTTCTCACTCATCTTCTTGTTTCATTATATTTTTCATATGCTTTAGTATTACAGCCACTGTTTAAATCAGGTGCCTACATTGATGGTTAAACAAGACATTCTTGATATGTGGTACAACTCTATGATATTGGTATTGTACTAATTAAAATTGCCATAATGATACATTTATGATATATTGTGCCGCCCTATGGTACTGATGTGCAGCCTTGTAATATTGATTTTCCATACACTGATCACTTGTACAGCCTAGTAATATATTTTGTTCATACATATATATTGTGTAGCCAAATGAAAGTGATATTATGCATTTTGATGTTGGACATCTTTTGTTTATATATATATAACCTTATAACAACTGATAACTGACCAAGAAACCTGTGTTCAATAACTCCGCTCCCCTCATCAAATCTGCCCTTGTGATTAATTAACCCAATTTTAAGCCATTTCTAAATAAAAATTGACCTATAGTACAATTTTAAAGCTTTCAGTGTCACATCTGTGCCACACACGAGCAGCTGGGCCAAGTCGCTGATCCAAAGAAGAGTGAATGGTTTATAGCTGTTCTGGTGCCACAGACTGAAGAAGACCTTCCTGTTGCTCCTCACTAAGGTAATGTGTTTCTTTTACTTTAATTTGCCACCTGTTTGTAGCTCCGCAGCCCCATGAGAATAGCACAAATTTCCGTTATCTCCTGCCACTTGGTAACAGGTGTCACTGTTACCATGGAAACGAGGCTCCCAGATTTTAGTTTTCTTGGAGATGAGGCGAAGTCTTGTTAAACATTCAACTAAGAAGATGCTGCTGCTTTAAAATGCAACAAAACGGATGGTCCAACAGTATGTTTTAAATATATTTTAGAAAAATACTTAACAGCAGTTCGATGTTTTTTCACCAATGAATTTATCTCTGTTCTTAAGACAATACAATTTCTAAGAGTTCCAGGGATTCATCCGAATGTTTTCTAGTAAACAACATTTAACACCGACGTTTGAAACACAGATCTTGCACAATCTGTTAGCGCTTGAAGCGTGTGTTGGGGATTAGTTTCAGCTACCTACCAAACCAATTCTTAGCTCAATGCTTGTGACTGTCATACAGCCGGTTTTATTGAATTTTCGTGTACTCGAGATGGATCCAATCTGGACAGAGGTGTGGGACAAAATATATTCCTTGATCTAAAACAAGCATTTTAGAGCAGCGCAGATGAAAATAAGGCAGGAGTTTCCAAAACCGACCGCACGAGTTGCAGCCACAAGACTCACGGGTCGCAAATGCTCAGAATCCAAAGAGAACGCAGCTGAAAACCAGGCCATTATCTTCTGAGTTTGAGTTGTCAGCTAGTCCCCAACAGTCACAGTCCAGTCAGGTGCTATCATTTGAGTTATTTTTAGAGTCTATTAGAGTGGACCACGTCCTGACAACATTAAACCCTTTAATCCAGCGCTCCATCCGACACAATGTTCAACAATATTCCCCATGATGGATGTAGAAACAAAGTGTCCAGTGACATTTTGGTGGGAATTTTTTTTTCCTGAGGAGGTCCCTGTGGTTTGAGAGTTGCAGCACAGACACAAGAATTAAGTCATCACAGTGACCGGTGCAGATCAAGCCATGATGTCTAGACACTTAAATCTCTGCAGGTAACTTCATTTGAGACATAAATCTGATTTGGTTGCATAAATGTTTCTTCCAGCGGTGCTGAGGTGTACAGTAGCAGAGTATCAGATATGCACGAGGCATCACACAGTAATGACAGCTAGATAGTGAGGAGGGGGCGGAAGAGGGGGTGGGGGATTAGAGAGCAAAGGAATGACTGATATGCCACTGAAAGAAAGAAAAGATGACAAGCGATTTCAAAAGAACAGGCATGAGATCCCTGACTGGACGTGAGCTGCTTCTCAATTAAACCCCGAGCCCGGTGCTTTGGAGAAAACAAGCCATGTTGGCCTTAATCCCAGGCAGTTTTGAAATGTGGAGCGTATTGATCAGCTCTCAGCCTTGTGGAAGTGTCCACTGAGGCTGCGATCTGATCTCTCATTCCCTCCCCATCTTTGGTGTTGGCTCACTTTGTGTCTCGCCGTGAATAATAGAAACATCAAAGGCAGAAATGATGGAGGGCAGATGAGTGACGGGGCTCTTCCAAAAAAAAAAAAAAATAACACATCGGACATGTAAATTCCTTCTGACTCACTGTGCCTTTTTTCAAAGAACTCAATAAAATTCTTAGCAGCTTTCTTAGAAGGACCGAATATCACCTGCCACTTTTCATGGCAGAGTTATAGACCAAAATTGTTTTACGTTTAGAAATCATAATTATTTAGGTCACTTTTGAATATAACATTCTGTGCGATATG
>JAVKLF010000142.1:7257550-7268270 GCA_034783495.1 Millerichthys robustus
TTTTTTATTTTGTGGCTCTTCAGTAGCCTGAAACACATTATGTGGCATCAACTGTTTCAAATTTTTTTTTAGTTCAGCATTTGGGAAATGTTCCATGCTCCACTGAGTCATAAACTGTTCATCTAGACTGAATACAAATCAAACAAATAAATCTGAATATTGCTGCAGTGGAATGCAAACTGTTTGGTCTAATTAAACTATTTCTGTGACTAGTTCAACATAAAAAATAATAATAATAAAAACTTCCTTTGCAAAGTGCATTGAGTATTGGACAGCATGTTTCATAATTGTGAGGAATATTTAATTTTTACTAGCAGAAGATGAAAACGGAAAAAAAGATTTAGTGCCCTGCACAGTAGGTGCAAATTAATCTGCCCTTTAGCAATTTTCACAGCTTGTGAATGCTTTCTGTGGAAGCTCAGGGGCTTTCAGCTTTTGTATAACGATTTTTTTGTTTCCTACTTAATGCCTGTAGATTTTAATTCAAGTAATTTTTTTTATCTAAATTTTTTTTAGCTTTCTTGCATTCACTGCCCTTTTGAAGGTTTTCGGTTTCTTTTAACCACTTTTGGTCAGAAACTTTAAGCTGGATTTCCTGAGGTATTCTATTTATTTCATTCATTTTTTTATAAACAAAATGTTTGGACATTTTCTTTTTGTTTTATATTTACATTTTAAACGCTCACATTTTTTAGTGTCAGGGTATTTTAGGTGGTCCTTTTTACCTCTCTGCTGTACTTGTTTATGAACAAGTGTGAGTTTTTCTTGTGGCTGCTGATTTTGTTGGGTAGTTATCTGTGTTGAATGCTGATGTTGCACTTTAGACCCACTGTTTTAGTGCCACCACTAGGTTTCGTGATAGATATGAAGCGTCTACTGGGGAACTTTTCTTGATCAGGTCAGCACTGTTTGAGAGTTTCTGCTTTGTACTTCTCTGTGCCCGTCGGTAGGCGTTAAGTGACAGCATGGAGGCTCCTGTACTTCGACTACTGCTGTTTGGCTGTCTTACACCAAATAAACAAATTATTTTGGGCTTTAGTTGAAATCACACTGGCTTTATTTGTTGACCGCATACTTTTGTTTGACATTTCACAGTGAAACTTAGCTAATGCTTAAAAACACAAACTCTTGTTCCAAATGAGAATTGTACAATTTGATTTTTTACAATGGCTTCCTTGGAATTGTTTCTCTTTAATACATTTACTAATTTAACCAAGGTCAATAAACTGGGCCATCAAATAGGAACTGCGGTGGTACAAGGATCTGAAAATTCTTCTTCACTGTATCCAATTTTTGCAGGAAGAATCTGCAATCACACTGGAGGCAGGCATTTGGTCAAATTTATAAAGGTTTTTTTTGAATGAAGGCAGTTGTGACATCTCTGATACATTCTTAGTACTTACCAAATGTTTTTTTTTTTTTTACTTGCTATACTTTGCATCTCTGACCACAGTGACACAGTCCATATGTCAGGTTGCAAATTTTCTTTCTTTAACTGGTGAACAAATCGACAAACCTAGGGCTGCCTCAAACACCTGTTGTCACTGAAGAATCTGTAAATACCATCATGAATCATTTATTATAATCACAAGTATTGTTAAAGTCTCGAGTGTTTGTCTGCCTCGTTGGTTTTGGTGAATGAAAAGTTCCCTAAAAGGGGTCCTATTAAAGAAAAAATAAAATAAAATGTTCCCCACAAGATGACATCCGTTGATGGACCCAAAAGTGTGTCTCGTCTCCAACCCAAGATTCCTGCAAAAACAGAAAAATAATAAAGAAAAGTAGGCTCCACTTCGTCCGGACTTGTAATGAAGCAATAACAAGCTGCTGTCAAATGGTTTGTATGCATGTCACCATGGTAACGGCGTTCACTAATCTAATGCGAAAGAGACCACAATAAATTGCATTAATGAGAGGGGACTTATGTAAGATGCTGAGAACACGGAGATGGGAGATGATGACAAAGTCATCATGGACAGGATGTGCTTCTTCAGCGGACTGATGACGAGGACACACAACTCTCTTTTTAGCTGAAAGAGTGAAAATTCAGCACCATGTGCCACTGCATTTTAATATGAGAGAGGGGTATATAAAACAGTCCTATGAAATGTGCTGACAGTAATTGCTTTTAAATCTAATTTTATTTCAGCATCGACTCCTATAACATATTTGTTTTGTGGTTAGGGATGAGCAAAAACCACTAATGGGACTGAATCAACAAATTCCTGCATCCACTTTTTGTCAACAGTCACAATTACAATCTGATTGTGAGAATAGCAGGCAAATAAAGTTAAAGTAACACGGGGAACATTAAATAAACTATTACGCTTGAAAGTCCCTTATTGCCATGGATTTTTATATATGAATTTGTGTTTGCAATTTCAGCAAACAATGTGTATTTCCTTAGTGATTTACTGGAGCAACATCCTTAATCGATGCATTGCCTTCTGGATATTTTTCACTGGCTGAGGAACAGAAATAGTCCTGGTTAGCTGTGGGATTAGATTGAAAATGGCAACATTATTAAAATATATATAAAAATGGGACTAAAATGTGGTAATGCAAACTCAGAATAGTTATTGGTGCTGTGGTAAAATTACATTTAGCCCTCACAAATTAAAATATAATTTATCATTGATTAGACCTTTTTGTTCTGTAGTGGTTTACTTATGCATAAGGAAGGCCTGCCAACTTACATGCCAAAGTTTTAAACATCGACCTTGTGTGATCGGTTAGTGTAGTCTCAGCTACTACTACACCAAACTGTAGTACAATGTGTGTAAAACTGTCAGAGTTATAGCAATTTTTGTGTTTGCTAATGTGTATTAAATATGACAGCTATCCTAATTCGGGTTGACTCCAAAAGTCAATTGTTACTTTCTCAGAGTGTAATTAAAATCTATTCTGTGACTTATGTAATATTTTGCTAACAGACAAACAGGATCAAACACACACCCAGATACAGGCAATTACATGATCGCTCACTTTTTTTGGCTAAAGGTGATAAATATGCACGGTAAATGTCAGTAACGTTGCCGTTTACAGATCAGAGGTCACTCATACGTGCAGTACAAAGACGTAAAAACGTGACTGCCTCTGTAGATTCACGTCTAGCTGTCCTGCTTACAGGTGATAATGTGTGTTGGTGAATAAGCCTTTGTAGTACAAAAGCAATGCTAATAAAGAAATCACTGTAGAATGTAGACACAAAAAAATGTGAGGGAGGAAGATAAAAAAAACACACTTTAAGGCTCAGCTTTGGATGTCACAACCAACGGCTGATTTGTATTCAGCGAATCACACCGTCGCTCATTCAAACGAGCTCAAGCGCCGGCGTTTCTTCAGCGAACAAAAATACCCATTGCTCACGCTTTGCTCTTGGGTTTGCAGACTAAAAACAGGAATAGCACAAAAGATGCCTAATGTCAAATTTCACACAACAGTAAGTTGCTCTTGAAGCAGCGCAATGAATCATGTATGACTGCGCTGCCCAAATACTTTTCCTTGTGCCTCTGAAGGTGGATCTTATTATTTCTGCTTAAAAGGTGGCCAAGTTTCAACTTGTTTAGGTTTAAAGAGACTACGAGCATAAAATGATAAAAAAAATAAACAGAAAAACATATTTGTCTAGTTTACTTTGTACAAAGTTCATTCTTATCCTAAAACCTTTATGTAGCTCTTAATCAATTACATTCAGATAGAACATCCTAATGTTCCCTGTGGAGCATAACGTTTTAGGTTTTAAAAGTATTTTAATATTAAACCTACAACTGACACAACTTTACCTTTTTAAAAAGTTTTATTTAACAAAATAAAGAGGAATTTTTGAGACATTTGAGACATTTTTGAGACTGTACAGTAGTTGTAGAAGGCTGACATCAGATCTGGATCAGGATTGGGCTCCAGTTCAACTTGCTATCAGCTTATTAGCTCTTGACTCAGAATTTCACTCTGATTCTCCAAACTGAGATCATATCTACATCAGGTAAGACACTGACTATTGACACTTAACAGATGCCTCACTTCAAATAGGTTGCATTATGTCCTTGATGTATTTCTACTTACTTTACCGACCAAATCATGGTGACATGTTACTATCATTTACCTTTTCAGTTTAATTTCCCATACTTTATTACTTTATTTATTACTTTTATTTCATACCAGACATTCCTATTTTACATTTGTGGTAAAGAAAACCTGCTGATGACATCAGGTTTGCTGCAGCAGCATGTTTCCTTAGTTCATCACAACGAGCCAGTTGTTTTACCACTTAAGTTACAATTTATTTTTTCTGAGGGGAATGCTGTGGCATTATTGCAGATGTGCAAACACCCCAAAAATTGGATAAAGCTGTTTGTCACAAACATATTGAGTTTACGGCTTGTTTTCTCATCTTCCATTTCGAAAACTCCAACAGCAAAATGCGAACACAACACAGAAAGTGTTACAAGGCAAACTTTCGGGTGCAAAAATGCATATTAGACAAATGCCTGTGTGCTGAAATGCATTATTATAGTTTAAGTATGCGCTGTTGTTTGATGTTTTCTTTCTTTTCTTTCTCTCCTCCTCTTTGCTTAACCAAATCTCTTGAGACCATGCCGTTGGACTTCTCAAAAATATAATAAAAACAGCACAAATATGCCAAAAAGATGTTCTCGTCTTGACACTTCTCAAGATTTTCCAGATGGCTTTGTATCCTTGCGAACGTTCAGTTGTACTTTATACAAAAAAACAAGTCATGAATCACAGCAGCTGAGATTCACTGAATGCTGTGTGCATTCGTTGACTTCCAGCGACCTTTTTTTGTTTGTCTCCTTGTCTGCTTCGCTACATCTCACGCTCTCGCATTCCCTCCTTAAATCTCGTATCTGTTTGAGGGAAGTAACCGAGTGAGAAAATACTTCTAATTTACTCCTCGATTGCAAAACAACTTTAATATGCACTACTGCTAATAGCTTGCGATGGAAGGAGTTGCAATTTAGTCCAACTTTTGAGCGAGAAGGCTGGATATTATGCACAAGTACATAAGCAGATGAGGGAAACGAGAGCGGCGTGGAACAGAGGGGACAGTAAAAACCACCAGATCTGAGTGATTTCTGTTTTGTCTCAGGCAGAAAATGTAAAACAGAAGCGAGACATAAAACTTTGTGTTGGTGCTCACTTTAATATTTGTGCTGTGAAGAAAGGATAAAAAAAAAAAACAACTTCTTACTTTTATGAGACATGTCAGTGCACAGAACGTACTGTAAAATAGTAAAAAGTGGATCAGTTCTTCAACATTTTTGGAAACAGTTATTTCGAGCTTGTCCAAACTCGCTGAACTCTATCAGCATCATTTTTTATTTCCTTCTTAATAGCTGCTGACCATTTTCTATTTTAATCTAAGACCTTGCACCTGCTTTGTAAAGAGAGCGGTGATCACCTTCGATGATATTCTATATATTCTTCATTAGGTTGCCTGTAGACATCATTAGTCTGTACCGCCACAGTTCAGTAGAATTATGTGTACTGTTTCATGCCTTCAAAAATGTATAGCTCTCCAAATAACACCAAATCGCCACTTTACCACACAGGGATATTTACATAGAACTATATGATTGTTTCTAAGCAGAAATTAGGGATGGTAAGTAGCTTGTTGCCCTTCTGATGCAGCATGGGATATTTTCAGCAGAGATAACACAAAACAGGGTGAGTCAAAAGTCACAGGATACCTTTTTATTTGCGTCCAACATGGCGGCCATGTTCTGGACATAGCTGCAAAGGTAGATCCCCTCACTCATTCTTTGCTGGGTTATTCAGATATTTAATTTTCCCTTTCTTTTTTGAAATAAAAGGCTGTCCTGAGACTTTTGACTCAACTTGTACATTGGCTGCATTACCTATGTGATGTGGTACTGATGGGAGTTTTATGATTTATAACAGAACACTGGCATCAACCCTGGTAAATTTTCTGACTCCAGGTAGGGTTCTCAGTGACAATGTGATGATAACTAACCATATCAATAATTGGGACTCTTTAGGTTCATTTGCAATTTTGTTGTTTTAAGGCAGCAATCCACTTTGGTCATAGCCCCACTCGAACTAGCCGTTAACTCATCACTTTAATCAGAAATAAATTTTATTTCTACAAACTAAAGTTCTTCGAAAAGCTAACAATACTAAAATTCACCGTAATATTTTCACAAAACCTAACATCAGAAAATCTGAACTATTTGTTTAGGCTTTTAGGTCATGTGTCCAAAGTCAAAAAATAAATAAATGTCACCTTATGGCATCATCAGTCACAAATCTCAAAGCTCTGAACTCCACCTTATGAACATCACTCTCTTTTAGATGCTTTTAGATATTGATACCAAAAATAAAAGATCAGTAGTTTGGTCTAGTGTGAAGTGAATCTCGCTCTGGGCTATTCTTTAAAGTAAGAGTTCTAATCAGGTTCTCCTTCGAGGCATTTCAATGAATCTGTTAAGGTTTGCGTGTTGTTGGGCATGCAGCACTGTAATGTAATATCTTTGAAAATCTTAACGGATTCCCAATATAGGAGCACACCATGTCAAACCAAGTATTGGTAGACAGAACAGCTCTGTGGAAAATAAACTGAGAAAGTAATTAAAAAGCCGTTCTTAACTTATAGAAATGTCACTGTAAAGTTAAATTGATCTGATGGTAAAATTGCCTTTTAGATAAATTTAAAAAATTGTCGTCTATGACTTAAAAAATTAGTAAATACAGCGATTTGACTAATCTGAGAGCAGTAACTGAGAAAGCGCATCATTCTGTTGTTTCAATGATTAAAGAGTTTAAAACGAATATTTTGTCAGAGAGAGGAAAAACACTTAAATCTGTCAATTTTGACTGTATAAATTAAGGTTTATAAATATGAGGTTGGAATAAAGGAGATGAAAGGTGCATTGGTTCATCTCTAGACCCTTTAACACTCTTCTTCACTTTGTAGTTTAGAGAGCCTTTGTAGCCTTGGACACATGATGCTCAAGTGTTCTTAACTAAGGCCTGAGAGAGGAGGAGATGAATAGAAAGAGTGGGATGGACGGTGAAGCTACAGGACTGAAGTGGGTCCCAGGCAGAAAGTAATTTATTAAGAAAGACGATGGAGACAATAGGTTGGTAAGGACAAACTAAAAAAAAATACTGTTGCTGTTCAGTGCTGCTCATGCTGTTTAAACAAAAAAATATATATTTTCTGTTTTTTCGTGTATTTTTCTTATTAAACATGCACTTAGTGTACATTATTTTTTTATTAAGTTTACGGTCAGGGGGTAAACAAAATTTGGACTAAACTGAGCTGTTTTTCCCATTTTCAGTGACTTGTGGTTTTGACAAGCAGCAGCTTTTATGCTCTGACAGTAGAAGGACGGGAGTGATTGTCTTTCCTGTGTCCAACTTGTTGGTACTCGGCACATCGTTTCAAACAAAGCAGTGAAAACTGTCATATAGGTAGAGAACCACTGATCACAATTTTCTTTCAACTTGCGATTTTCTTGTAAAACTCTGAATCTGTCAGTCCTAATTTTTGGCCAATTTTGATTTCCTCTCTATAAACAGCATCCAATTTCTTTCCCCTAAAATTGGTTGAATTGAACACTTGCCCATGTGTTCATTCATGTTGACAGTAAATGAATAAATAAATATACGATCCAGAAATCTCCCTGAGATTGTTGGATGGAGGTATTTTGCAATGTAGATACAAACAGTAAAACCTTCACCACCAAGGATATTCAAATTATTGATGATCCTAAATCAAAGGGTTTTTGTGTTTTTAATTTGCTGTTATGTTCAATATGTGTCATGCCTTTGGATAACACTCCTGCATGATGCTTAAAAACAAATGTGTCATAACTGAGTTATTGACTTTTAAAAGTTAATGATCAGCCACATTTTTTTTACTGACTTTCAGATCTGGATGGCATATTTAGATATATACATATACATAGCATAGTTTCAACACATTTTAGAAAAATTATGCAATCTGTTTTAGAACTTGACTGTGACAGTACACTGTCAGCATATTTGAAACTTTGCCAGCAAAGACAGTCAACCTCGGTGTACGTGGGATTTTTCTTTTTTGTCTGAATATATTGAGAATTGAAAAGCTTTCTGCTCAGGTATGGATGGACCTGTCAGCTGTGAAGTGACACAACAATGACATGTTCATTTTTGGTCTGTTACTTTCCTTCATGAGACACTTGACTTAAAGTGAGAAAGGTTTCCACCGTGACACTTTCAGCTGACAGAAAATTGGCTCATTAGCTTTGGTTGCAATTGTGACATTTTCTGCTTCATAAACCCAGACAAATGTATTTATGTGGCACTTTGACAAATAGATTTATTACAAAGTAGTTCCACGAACAACAAAGACCAGAGAAAAACTACAGAGAATGACTTCAGAGCTCATTTACATAGTAATTAAAGCAATATGCCCAATGAAACTAGAAACAAAATGGAAGTTTAAAAAAATGCCATACTAATCTTATAAAAAGTTTTAAAAATGTAGTTGTAAAACTCAATGACATGTCTTAGTTTAAAATATTTATATAAATGCAGAAGTCTTCTTCTTCTAGTCTTGGACTAGACTTCTAGTCCACATAATCTCTGCTAGTCTTTCCTACCAAGTAAGATAACTCCAACTTCTACTTATACCAATGTTAGTAACTGCATTTTCCCACCTTTAGACTTATCATGGGTAACGTATTTTGAAGGTATGTGAACATGCACGAATCAGCTCTAGCTATAGTAATGTCCAATCCATTTCTGACTTTATTAGCCACCATGTTGCATCAAAGTCTAATTTTTTCCAATGGTAAGGTGGTCATTTAGCATACCAAAGAAGACCAGAATTGTCTCAGAGATCAGTTACCCCGGGTGGTTATTAGCACCAGGGACATCACCCATTACTCTCCAGGGTATTCAGAAATGTCATTTTCCATTTTGTTGCTGAAATAAAACTGTGTCCTGCATCTTTTGACTCACCGTGTAGGATAGATTTTGCCTTAGCTTGCCTTCTTTTGTGCCTTATGCAAAAAACCAAACTTTGATGAAATGTGAATTTTAAACCCACAGTTTAATGTTTACATTAGAAAACTAATCACACTTCAGACAAATTCTATTTACCAAACTAGCATCTGTATTATCTTGACCAATCACATGCAAATAAATAAAAAAGAGAGATACAAAGCGCATCATGTAGGTTGATTTACTTGAATATCTGGTGAACGTTTAACCTGTTTAAGTGAGTTTACTCTCTTAGAATTCTAATTGCTGTGACAAAGACTCATTGCTCCTCAAACTTAGTGCGCTTCATAAAGCAAAACAAACAAGCAAATAGAAAAAAATCTACAGGACTCATTACCAAAGATTCCCAAAACATTTTCAGACATTTCTGTCTGGAGGCAATCTTAAAGTACCGTTGCCTTAGAGAAGTCCAAAATGCGAAAAATGTCGCTGCGACAAAATATTCCCCCATCTCTGCCTCGTTCTGACTGCTCATATCAATCCCTTCATTTAGAGATAATTAAAAAGTTGCCAAAATAAGAGCGCTCAAATCTGCAGGCCAGAACCATTAAAACATTTTCTCCCTCCGCTGGTGCAGCTGCCAAGCGAGGTGACACTCTAAAATGGCCAGCTGTTATCAGTGCGCTCCATACCAGTTGGTCTCAATGCTTTGGAGAATTTGTTTAATAAGATACCCCCCACTCCTAAGCCCACCATTTCCTGCTTCATATGAGTGTGCCAAATTTCCAAGCATGTGAGGATAAAGGGGGGGGGACCAGGAAAACCCAAGCACTGAAGTGCTCTGACGAGAAAATACTCAAAATCTCTTTGTCTAATGAGTTGTCAATCCTACCAGAATGAGAGCAGAGTTAAGAGCTTCAGCTTGTAGTTTTTAAGACGAATTGGCCGGCTGGACAAGAAAACAATGGTGAGAGTCAGCACCAAACATGATCCAGTCTGCATTTTGTTTGAAGTGAAAGCCATTTTGAGTGACACGGAATGCGTAATGCGAAAGACGCAATAATCGCACAAGGAAACACTTGAGGTCAAACTGAAACAGAATGTTTTTTTTATTTTAATTGTTGAAGAACAACTGTACTTTTTTTCTAAATCTCTAGCCGATCACACACTGCCTTCTGTCACACTCGTGCAGTCTGTTATTTTTTTTTTTGTGTGTGACTTTAAGCCAAGAACATTAAACGAGCTCTTAGCAGAATTGGGACAGCGCTGAAATGGAGTTGACCCAATCAGCAGTGGTTCAGAATGAATGAAATGGGAGAAAAAAAATCTCCCCATGTCAGGGACGGCTAATTAAAGATGTCCATCAGCGGGATCCTTCCTGCCAGCTCGTCCGCTGCTCAGGATAGTGGCTGAGTGTCACCAAAAGCTTTTTTTCGTCCTTTTTATTACCTTCCAAACAAGACAAAGTTACAGTGAAATTAAAAAGGCATGTATTGGGATCATGATGGACTTACTGATTGAGACTTTCTTTGAGGTCATGCCAAGTTTTAATAAATTTCCAAGGGGGAAAATAGAAAACCTACACCAGTGGTGGCCAGGCACTCCAATAGCGATAAGGCAAGAAGCTTCATCATCTGTGGGAAGCTTGGATTAAAGCAACTTTTTCTCCACATACACAAAAAAGTTACGGGGGACGGTCATCTGATTTAGATGTCTCTTCTCTGGAGGTTTTCTTGTTCCGTTCCACTGG
>JAVKLF010000142.1:7280036-7296317 GCA_034783495.1 Millerichthys robustus
TGAGTTAGTCCTTTTTGTGTTTGCTAGGATTAATTAGCTATAGCTGCCATCACTGATTTAAGGTTAATTCCACAACTTGAGTCAGTTGTGGCTTTATATTCAATAATTACGTTCTGAGGGTTTCGGAAACATCTGTTCAGTGGTTCATGAGATATTTTGCTAACGTTCAGACAAATGAACAGATAAACACATACAAGTAATTACATGATCACAGCCCGTTGTTGGTAGTGGACGATAAATCCTTTGAAAGCCCTCACTGAAATGTGATATTTAGGCAAAAGATCTTGCTGAGTTGTGGGCCATTATCATTTTTGAAAGAAGACATTTTTTTGTGTAGAACTGTAAGTAAACAGTGTGTTAAATCAGGGGGTAAATGTTGGATGGCAGCACAAACAATGGCCGTTGTACCTACAAGTAAACTCTTTTGGAAGTCCTCTAATTGCATTGTAATTGTGCACATTGTGAACACAGCATGCGAGTACACAGCAGAATGCATCATCTCTGGGTTGCATGGCAACAGCTGAGCCCAGGTAGCAGGTGTGAGCATTATTTTATTCAGGAAACGCGTATAGCCCCGTGCTGGCATCCATAATGGAGCCAATCCTTCAGGGCTGCATGTGCATCTCCAAGCAGCTTGAGTCCTGAACGTCGAGGTGTGTTCACTAACACGGGGGTTTCATTAACCCCCGTGTTAGCAAACAGTTATAATGTTGGCAGCTGCCAGATGGGAACTCGGATGGTAGAATGGTTCACATCATCACATAATGTGGCAGGTGTTGTGCAGGGAAAAATCCTAAGTGCCTAATGTTATTGTTATGAGTAGGGGACAGACAGAAAAGTGCAAAATGGGCAAGAGCAATGGATGCCTCTTGGGAAATTACTCGGGGAAACAATTAATCTCACAGATTGTTTTATATCAGTGAATCGTTATCAGCTTTATGTATGTTGTTGTGTTGTTCGGGTACTGCCTAGAGGTGTTCAGTATGTCTGAGTCAAATCTTTACTTCAACAGTTTTGTCTGTTTTTTTATGCCAAAAATGTGGGTTTAAAAATGTATTTATTACACCTACTAAAAAAAATACCTTATTTGTTAAGATCTGTTTGTGTTTCCAATGAATAAAACAATGATAAGGGTAATGTCTCACTGTGCTGTAACATTTACAACCTAGTTGCCGGCTCAAAAGTTTGAGAAAAAAAATAATTTTCTTTTTGCAGTCTCACTAAACTCTGAATGTCTGCATACAGTGAGCCATGCTGTTATCTTGGTTTTTTTAAAGCTTTTTTTGTGTAAAGCTGTATTCTAGGCCAGTGTTTTTCAAAGTTGGGCCTAAGAAAGCTGGGGGGATGGTAATAAAAATAATATGCAAACTGTAAAAAAAAAAATCTTATTAATTTTTTCAAATCATTATCAATAAATTTAAACTGCAAATGCACGTTTTTTTGCTAACAAACAAAGCATAACAAAGGACATTTATTCAGTGCTGTCTAAGAGTTTTACATAGTTACATTCTACAAGGTTGTTTCTGCAGACTTTCACACTTTCCCTAGACTTGGTATATTAGTGTTTGGCAGAAGTCAGCAAACTTACGCATGGGCTGTGCAACAACCCCCTCAGGTCATCCTTAGTGTCTTTAGTGACAGCAGACATGTCTTTGCATACATGAAGAATGCACAGAATAGAAAAGTGTCCAATGTCCTTGTCACACCATTGATGCTGATGCAGCCTGGCAACTTCTACATGACAGACATTTTCACTGCCAAATATAGCGCCTGCAAAATATTGTTAACATTAAAAGTCTTTGTTTGCTGCCCGTGCGGTCTCTAGATACATGGGAAATTTTGAGCAGAGCCAAAAGAAACTATAGTGATAATAAAAAGACAAAATAGAACAATGAGAAGCAATAATAGAACGTGAAGAAGCAACAAGGTCACACGCCATTGTGTAGAATTTAGGGAAGAAAAAAAGTTTTTCTTTGTATATTTTAGTTCTCTCTATTTATTGTGCATCAGTTGGGTAAAATAACTGCATTTTAAGTGCTGCAGCTACTTGGATTTCTTTTTTCATTGCCTAAAGGCAAATATGTAATAATGTATTTGCCCTTGTCTTTAGGTATGTGTTCATTTGTCTGTAGCTTTATTAAAAATATCGCATTAACTAGTGGATACATTTTAATAATATTCTCACAATGGACTTATTGGGTGTTCATTTACAACTGATTACCATTTGGAGTCAACCCCATTCAAGATGGCTTTTGGACTTTAGGAAACAAACATTTCTATAATTTAGCCAATTTTACATGATGGGAAATATTGTTCAGGAGTAGCTGAGATAGATCTAAACACTAAACTACGGGGAGATGTGTTTTAAAAATTTGCTAATTATGCTTGGAGTCAATACTGTTTGTTTGTTTGTTTGCAGTTTACCTAAAAACATAATCATTGGATATGCATCTTCAACAGAGTAACTTTTAGCATCAACCAATTTTTTTTCAACTAAAAATAACAGTAATCCTGTCCATTTGACAAATTTTGTGCTAAAATATGGTTCAAGGCCTTGTTATTTATGTATTCATGTTTTTTTTTAAATTAAAAAATATGTGCTATTAATCAAAACCCTTTTAGCTCATTCCTTTGACGTTAACGCCTTGGTTCCAGTCACCTCATATCCCTAAACTGATTTATGGCAGTGGAGTCTTTATATAAATATTAGGCATACAGTGAATTTATACCTGTGTGTGTGCAGAGATAATTTAGCTCATGCGCTCATGAGCTACATACAGCAGCCCTGTACCCCTGCTCAACACACACACACACACCTTGGTCAATATTTACAGAGTAGAAAGTGGACAATGCTCATCTTAGACCCGGTAGAGATTAATTTCCCAGAGGAAATTAGCTACTGATGCTCAGCAGTGTAAATTTCCTATGTATTCTGAATTAAATTACCCAACCTCCATCAGTGTTTATGAAGAGAAGAAAAAAAAATCATTTTATGGCTCTGCCAATTATAATGTATTTTGGATTACTGAGCAAGCTTCTTAATAGAGATGGTGCCAGTTTTATTGCTGAACCTGCCATTAAATTCAGAAATGGACTCGACATTTGCATTTCCCAGAGCTTCTCGAATAACACCTTGTATTTTATTTGGTTAGTGTATAATCTGGACAGTATAGGTAGTTCAATATCCGTAAAACTGGCTGAGGTCTAGTCCTCTTTGTGTTTGCTAAAATCGATAAGCTGTGGCTGCCACCTTGAAATGGGTTGACTCTAAACAATATTCAGTTATGGATGTACACTAGGGGTGTAACAGTACATTGATCCACGTATCGATAAATAATTAATAATTCAGTTACATCAAGGCAAAATGAAAACATCAATATCACAGACAACAAAAATTGTCATCCACCTTCATATTGGTGCAGGCAGGTAGCAATAGTCTGTTTTATCCATCTTTGTATATCTATGTATCCTGTCCAGGATGTTGACAGGAACCAGCTTGAGCTTTACAAGACTTTTAAAAGATATATATGTTTCAATATATTCTAAGCACCTTAAGTTTTGTTGTAGTTTTGAGTTAGGAAGACTGTCTGTTTGTGTGGCCATTATTCTGCTTTTATTTAAAATGCTCATCTAATGATCTCCTTTTAAGCAGACATGTAAAAATGATGCTGTAAATACTGTTGTAAATACTGTAAACCCCAAAATAAACAGTCAACCATTTACAGAAAGCACTGACTCGTTCTGGATGGAGACGTTCCAATTTGTCAGAGCTCTCCATGTGTGTGCAGAAAACAGTTTTTGCACACATTTGCCGATTCCTCTTGTGAATATGACGTTCCAGACATATCAAAGGATTTGCCGCTTGTCTTCGAATCCTCCAGCCATCTGCTCGTTACCCTCAACCAACATGCTTCCACTGGAAGCCTCCACCCTCCACAGCTCAGTATACAGTGTGTGCTGGTTTATCAGCTGGTGTGCAAAGACATTTAGGAATCACCGGTAAAATCCTGTAAAACAAAGCTATAGCTTTTAAAATTAGCATGTTGTTGCAAATGGGACAAAAATGTTTGGATTTTGTTGAATAATGCATCAAATCTTTTTCGTAAGGATGTCAGGTAACAGTTCCTTCTTTGTCTTTTCAATAATAGTTATTGGCAAAATTTTGGATAAAGACTTTGTGTGAACCGTTAGTCTTCAGAATATGTGTTGGGAATGGCTTTCAGCTTCAAAAAGAAAAAAAAAAAGGTAAATATCTATGCAGCTGAGAACGTTATAGCCATTTTTGTATTTTGTTTAGATCAGTTCACTGTGTCAGTCATCATACAGCCTAACCTTGACCCTAAACCTAAACTCAATTCATACCGTAGTCCTAAAGCTAACTCCTGACCCACCAATGGTATTTCCTCTCATGAAGATTAGGCTTAGGTCCCCCATAAGTAGTTGTGTGTGCCAAAAATTGTCCACACATTGTAGGGAATGTTTAGGTTCCAACGTAGTGAGTACTCTGTATTGGTACTAGGTATCAGCGAGTACCCAAACTGAAGTACTTTTACTTGCGCTTGGCTTAAGAAAAACTGATATCAGGATACCCCTACTCGTAATTTGAGAGATTTATGATAAAATGAGGAAAATCCTACAACAGTAAACTGTAAATCTGACAGGTTAAAACATGTAAACACCTCTTTCCTAACTTTAATACCACAATGTAGACACCAGGTGACAGAAATCAGACCAAATCTGTGTAGAATCTAAATCCCCAGCAAGCTGACATTGTGCAGTCCTGTGCGACAAGCTCTTCAAAAACATCTCTGGATATCAAGGCAAATGATGGAATTTAATATATTAAAAGGTGCAACGAACGAGACAAATGATGCAAATTCTTCAGTTATGTTTGAAATTTAAAAGCTGTTTCGAATTTACCAGGAAGCTCTGGTTTTTCTCTGCTAAAGGACACGTCTTTTTTTTTAATCATATGAATGCTATCAGACAGTTGGAGGTCAGATTTTAATTCATGGCTAATTTTCAGTTTCAGAGGATTAAACATCCTTGGAAGAATGGAGGAAAATCAGCTCAGTGTGGCCTTGGATGTATTTGTATCTAAAACTCAGGAATCCTTTTCTTTATTTAACACAGGGTTTTTTTTAACCTCACATTTTTTATTGTTGCTTTGATGTAATTCTTCTAACACCCACAAGGTCTCTTGATAAGATGAATAAATGGGACTGTACTGTACAAGTTGTCACTGAGCTGAAACAAGTTCTAATTAATATGTATTTTGCATTGATGAACTTATTTTTTCATCACCACTTGACAGATAATATTTTGTATTTATGCAATTTATAATTAAATATAATATCATTAATGTCGAATGGCCTCTTCAGAGAGAACGTGGCAGGCTCTTAAAGGAGACGCATCCTGCAAAATCCACTTTTTTAGCTATTAAATATATTTTTGTTTGCAGAAAAGTTTAATTTAGTCTCACCCCAGTGCTGCATAGATATTTTTTTCATATTCGGTTTAGGTCATATTTTTGAATCTGTTGAAAAATGCAGGATAGTGGAATTTCTACATCTAAGCTTGTCCTTGGTTGTTGTTGTTTTGACAAAAATATGTGTTTGAGCAAACAAAACAAAAAAATTCACACCTGTTGTGAATTTTAAAATTTGAGTGCCAAATACAAGCAATACAAATGGCTTTGGCCATTGTTCTGTTTGGTCTAAAGTGTCTCTTAAAATATATTTCAGTGACAACCATAATAGAAGAAATGTGCAACCCCCTAGCTTGCTATATAAACGCTCACTAGCATTCCTTAGCCCAGTTGAACCGTAACCCAATCTTGGTGGTACAGTACATGGTATTTTTTGTTTTGTATGAGTTGTGTTTTGTTTTTCTTTAATCTTAAACAAGTCTAATACTCTACATCTTTAATAATAATATGAACTATTTGCATTTCAATGTTGTCCCTTCTAAACAGTTTTAAAAATGGATTAGTTAACGATGAAGCTCCACTCAACCTCATCATCCATCTAAAGATGGAATGAATCAGCATATATGTGAAGTCCTTGTGGCCTAGCACCGTGTAGCTGTCAATTTATGTAAATGTGACTCTTTATTAATGGCGCAACAGTGGCTTCCCACCAGTGGCTGTCAATGTGTCGATAGGGGCAGGACCTCCCTTGTGACGGTGCTGATTATTTCTATGACTCCTGTACTTCTAGAGGGCGTGCTGCAGACTACGCCAGTCACCTTCCCTACTTGTCCCTACGGAGTGTGGCGAAGATAATAGAGGCGTTAAAATAATACATGAACTGAAATCCTTTTAGCAGCAGACAGATGAATTATGAACAAACAAGCTTACATTTTATAAAAATACTACCTCATATGCAAATTGTATCTAATAAAAGTTAAAAAAATAAAAATAAATAAGTGTTTGTGGCTTTTACGATGTGATACAATGTGGTCATTTTTAGCCCTCTATGGTACCGTGTTGTCTCCAGGCTGCTTTAGCTTTTAAAATCAAATAAGACCAGGGACAGACTTGGACAATAATCCAGGCCAGGATTTGATACCATCCCAGGCTACCTCCACTCGATTAAACCACCAAGACTTAGTTAAAATAAGTGCACTTGAATGCATGCCGTCTACACACATCATCAACTGAATACCTACAAAATGTTTCTGCTGTGGTGCAATAATCTGTATTCAACTCAGAAAATTTTGAATGAAATAGATGCCATTTCCTGCATTCTGGTGTATTTAACAGGTTGTTAAACATACTTTTACTCACATAAATAAACACTTAATATAATAACAATTTTAGAAACAGATTATTGATCCAACTAGTTGCATCATCCTGTTTGTAACTCACTGCTATGTCTAAGACCATGAAATTATTGTGACAATTTATCACAAACAATGAGTTTAAAATATTATTGAGAGCCACTAACTAATTCAGTCCCACTGAGACATTTGTATTCGTTTTTGCAATTTTCAGACCTGCTTTGAAGTGAGGGAAGCCAATTGCCTATTTCTGGAACAAACCAAAAAGCAAATAGCTAGTCTGAGCTGAGCCAAAACCAGAGTAGATCCAGCTATCAGCAAAATTTAGCAAAGTTATTTACCAATCAACATCCACAATAGATTTTCACCAAAACAACAACAAAAAAAAAACAACAACAACAATGTCTTTAGTTGTTCAAAACTTTTCTTAAGAACCTCACCTCAAAAGATCTGAACTACCTCTTTAGAGGCCTTTGTCAGAACCTGTATCACTTTACAGCCTGGTCTGGTTAATAGCTTTGGAGATTAAGAATTTGGTTGATAAAAATGTGAGGGCTTCAGCTGCATGCATTCACCGGAATCCTAATTGTCTCCTGGTTATTGAGCAAAGAAGAAAAGGGACATTGGCCGCGTTACATTGCCATTTTCATATCTAAACTGACACCTGGGGCCGTCCAGTGTTCCTCCAAATTCTCTGCCAGCACAGGACAACGGATGCCAGCTTGGATCTAGAGAGTTTTACCGTACATGGCTCTGACTGGATAGCCAATCGAATATTCAAGTTTTTAATCTCCTTTTCCAGGAATGTTATTTGCAATTTCAACCTTCATTTCATCCACACAAAATGAATGTGCTTGTTTTTCCAGCATATTTGAAGCCAGACAACTTTTTCTTGGAAACAAGACAGCTTTTCAGGAGAGTTTTAATACATTTTTTATATGCCTTTGTTTTTATTTTTTATTTTTTTTTAGTTTGTACTTTCTTTCAAAGCTGATCTAAGAAAAATCCAGCCATCATCAAACCATAATATGAATATTTAAGAACTTAAATGTAATCCAAATCCAATTCAGTCAGCGACAGGATGGGGAAAAAAGTATGAAATTGTTGGAAGTTAAAGAGCTTTGTTTACTTGAAAAGCCTTTTTTGTCCTAGTTGGAATTTCCAGAGGTGATCGTAATCTCTTTATTATCTTTGAAGTCGTTTCACCTATCGGACCTTGTGAATAAGCCTAATCTGAGGGGGAAAAATAGCTAAATATTAAGTTCTGGCTGTGACTGATAAAAAAAAACATGGCTTTCTTTTTCTCCAACCCATTTGCTGTGTTCCATTCTCCCGTTTTTGAGGACAAACAGGCTGCTTTTAAGCCGCCAAAGAGCAAAAACCTTTAATCAAAAGGCAAGGTGACCGCGTATTCTCGTTATCAGGCTCGCTCAGCACGTTCATGCAAACACACTGTCAGACATACAAAGACACTCGACCCACACACACCAACTACATACGTGTAAATCTTTGAACACACACATATCCTCTACTGAGTTTTCTTGATTTTATTTTTTATGGACAATGATTGAATTGGTGCTTAAAACCAAATAGAATAGCACCAAATTACACAACAATGGCAGTTTGTGATAATTACAAAAAATATATAAAAAATGTTTTGCAGGCCATTTGGGCTAACAGTGCATGAGTGCATCTGTCAATTGTCAGCGCTGCATTCCAGGGTTTAGAGTCATGTTTGTAAAATAATCGGTATACTTTGGTAAATTTTGTTAGGTGATTTTACAAAAAAAAAAGAATAATATATTCTATTTACTCTCTAAGTAGACAAATACATACATAAAATAAATAAGTATTCAAGACATTGTGGTAATGAAGTGTAAATTCTACCAAATGAAGAGAATATATCTGGCAGGATTTGTCACAACTGTGTTTTTATATTTCCTCTCTGTTAACTTTAGCTTTGTGTCTATGTTATTGCAAAAATTAATGTTTGTTCTTTGCGTTAGCAGAATCTAAAACAGGTCTCACAGATCCCACCCTTTGTTTTCGCTCAATGTATCCCACCCATCACCAATAGCCAAGCAACTGTGACAGCTGCAGGAGCAGAACTTGGGGTTGAGAGCTTCTGGAGCCGACTCCCATCATGCCAAGTCCCTTTGTAATTTGGCGCTTAATGGTGACCTCTTCCATACCTGGATTGCTTCCTTCGGTTCACCACATTTTTCAGCAAGATACAGTCCACCCACCTCCATATGGCATTCCAACTCAGTATTGTTCTCCCGAGAGGCTACAGTGCTCTTGGTTTGCAATTCTAACAGAAATGTCAGGTTTGGGTGCATAGATGAGGTGAAAGCTCAGTCAAACTTTCTCAGTACAAAAAGTCTTTAAGTTTAAAAAACAAACAAATCCACAGCATAGCAAAGTGACTCACTTTGTTTTTGAATTTTTAAAGGAACATATTTCCTCAAAAATATTTCATCAAACAAGAACTAATATTGTCTTCTTTTACCGTTTTGTACTACTTATTACACGCAGAGAATACATTTAATATTCATCATATCAACTTGTGTGCCTAAGAAGAGCAAACAAAAGTGTGTGTATGTAAACTTCTGACCATAACTGTAGCTTCAAACATTTTCATCAGAATAGCCAGAAAAGTGACATGTTTGAGGGGTTTGAACAAAGGAGCAAGAGAGAAGTAGGAGGCGAAATGGGATTCAGCCCAACTCTGCTGGATTCTTTGACTGCATCGTGTATGCATGACTCAAAAGCTTTCGAAGTGAGGGAAGAAATAGGTTTAGATAAAAAAAACAAAAAAAAAGAACATTGTGATTATGTATTTAATGTACTCTAAGGAGTTTCCAAAACACATGCACGGTTGTTCGCACAGAATACAAATGAGTTGCTTAGACAGTCACAAATCTTTTACAACTTTTTGTTCTCTCCATTAAACACTTCAAACATGCACAAACACACCCGGTTACATTTGCATTTGAGCTAATCCCAGATGTATAATCAATGTGGAAATACTTGGCATCAGCAGTACGACAGCACACTGCAGCACAGTTAGCATAGCGATGAGTGTTCAGCAAATCAAGCCTTAGCGATGGGAACCCTATTAAATTAAAGTGGGAAAGGTCAATACCAGTTATTGACAAGTCCATGAAGCATGTATTTCAAAGGCTATTCCCCTTTCTCCTGTTTGCTTTAAACCAGCCCAGCAGGGACACCTAGTGTGTGTTAAACTGGTATCCTTGAATGCTAATGATATGTCTTCCGGAGGTAACTTTGTTGTTCTGTATAAAGAAACTTCACAATCTTATGATGGCTCAGTCCATAGAGAGATCTCTGAGATACTGGACCCTTGGGCAAGCTGATTGAACAGAGATATGAGCATGAGAGTGAACCCAAAGTTTGAACTCCTAAACAACAACCAATGTAATGTTTATATCTAAAAACAGGACAGGGGTGTGGAACGTGTATTCCTACTGAACGGCTATGGCACAGATGTCAGGGAGGCGTACAGGCAACCAGACAAAGAATCCGTCACAGGCGATAAACTCTTTTATCTAAAAGGCACAAAAAAAAACCAACAAGCAAAGTTCAAAAGGAAGAACAACAGCTGTTCTAAGGTTTGGATGTTTTGCAGTTGCAGCATGGATGTAGAACACAATGACTACATTTAATATCAGACGGAAAACCAAGTTGTAGGTATCTGTTCCTCATTTTAGATATGGATGCCCTTTAAACAGAATATTTGTGGGATTTTGCGACATCTATTGATAAAATTTTAGAATGCAACCACTTTCAGCAAAAGAAAAAAAAACACGAAAGACTAAAGTAAACTAACAAAATAAACAAACCAAAAAAATATAAAATAAAAAATAAACATCCTGACAGTTTTCAACAGCATGAACTATTGGTCTCTGCAGGAGAAATTACATTTCTAAAAGTTTATATTTTTGAAAACAGTACAAAAACCAATCCTGGCCAAGTACAGGCCTAGAAGAGAGGAAGCAAAGTGTTAGAAACTTTTTCTAACAGTTGTACCTGTTGGTTACAGCTACACGGTGCTAAACCTCAATGAGCCAATTTTCATCTTGTTAAATTTAACGATGCACGTTTCCAAAATATTTTATGGTTTTCTTCACCGTTCATTGTAAATTGTAGTCATATCCATCCCTCTTTTCCATTGTTCTTGCCATACGTGCTCTATAATTTTCTTGATTTTAGTCCGGCACTCAGCTTTCCCAAATGGTACTGTCCTCTATTTTAGCTTCTTTCAAGCTTGGCTTGGCCATCAGTAATTTTATTTCCTGTTTTGCTGAAGTGCCCAGGTACCCACATGAAGTGAACAACAATGTCATCTCTTCATGTCAGATCACAAAGAGCATTTTGTTCCTTTTAAAGACATTAGAGCAGCAGCAGAGTCAAAGAAGATGGGTGCTGGGATTGGTTTAAAATCTTCCAACTGACACGGTGAACAAGGAATTGTAAATGAATCTATTGCAAAAAAACAGAAATATCATCCTCAACGCAACTGTAAATTCCATAATCAACACATGATATAAAACCTTAAATCTTACTTGGATCTATATGGATCTCCAGAATAATTAGTATAAAAGTCTTCAATTTAAGACCCCATGAGTCATGTAGCACATTGATCAATTCATGAGACAATACTGTATGCTGGAAGGAGTGGTTATTGAGTGGAAAAATGGAAAACTGAGGAAATCAGTGACTTAGATCCAACCTGGCATCCTTCAAATGAATGCACACTGCCTTCTACCTTTCCTGTTAAAAATTCAGAACCAAGACTATTTTATGTTGAGAAAAAAGAAAAATGTAGTCATTTTGGTTAAATGTCTGGAATAATATTATGCGCAGTCACACGTGGTTTCACATTATCTAAGCATTTATTATTGCTTAGAGAATGTGTTGTGAATGACTCTCAGCTCCTATTACACCAGATTTTCGATCAATATCTGTAAAATAGACTGAAGCATACCCACCATTTTTGTGTAGGCTAAGGTTGATTAGCTGGTTGACTCCAAACACCCAGTGATTAAAAGTTTTATTCACATTTGCTCAGTGATTCAAGAGATATGTTGCATACTGTGTAAGAACAGAAATTACACCAAATAACCACAAAAAGATAGACAAAAAAATAATATAAAGTACAGACCTTAAAACAACATAATATCAATAAAGACCAGGATGTCCAATGTATCAATTAATCTTTCAGTTTTTGGGTCCAAATAGCTCTAACTGCCTTGAGATGTATAGTGGGTCATTTTAATCATTAGATAAAAACTAAACTTATTCACGGTTGTATTATTGAACCAAAATTGCTGTGGTGATTGTATCTTTAAATTATATATAAAAACAGATCTGAACTTCAGGCTACAGCGGTGTTAGATAAAACAACAATTTTGTAAATGTTTGTAGCTCCACAGCTACTAATGTTATTCTGAAGGAAACTTGAAGATAAAGAGAATAAATCAGAACATAATGAGGCTGGCTGTGGTTTTCTGTTTAATGAGGAAAATGAAATTTTCACCAAGATTCAGTTTCTCTTAAGGATATTGATTGCGGTTCCTTCTTTTTGGCTCAGAGTCCTTTTCTTTTCTGTTTGTTAAATAAGTGATTTGTTTCCTCTGACAGAAAGACTCCATGCTTTGTGCCACTTTGTCCCATCTTAACTGTTACCACTGAGTTGTTTTCTTTAGTAGCTCTCCCTGAAAGGAAGTGTCTCCTCTTTACCACCCACGGTAAGCTCAACTTGAACTGTGCTGTACCCTTTTGGGGTGTTAGCTGTTGCTAATTGTCTTCTAACTTTTTACAATATTGCTATTGACCCAAGTTGTGTGGAGGAGTGGGGGCGGTGCAGTAAGCATCGCAGCCCACATGCACCACAGTCTCTTTAGATTGATGTGGCTCTGGAGTGAAAAACTCCATTGATTTCATTTTAGAGAGCATTCAATTCAGACGATCATAGCACCACCAACAAGATTAGTTCGGCATGGATTTTCTCCATCAGGTCAAAAAGCCTCAGACCATAATTGTTTTTTTATTACCTTCTGCCTTTAAAAAAACATGCCCAGTGTCTCACATTGCTGACTACAGCCTAATATGATGCACACAGCGCCAACATGGGTGAGAATTTATTTTTTAACGCCTGCCTTATACTGAGAAACTTTCTATTCAGTTAGCTCTGAACCCACTTAAATGTTAGTTTTCTTCTCTTTTGTTTGGCAAGGATAAACAGCATATAGGAAATAAATTGTTTACAGCTATAGGCACTCATTTCAAGCACTCACACAGGTCGATTCAGCCCTCATTCAGTCAGCGATGACATACTGCTTCTTTTTATGTCGAAAGAATGGCGTCAGTTAAATGGATAGTTCTTTTGAAGTGGTGTTCTGCAGAAATAGTTAATTAATATTTTATCTCCTTCAGTCTGGAGAAATTAATCATACATTTGTTCCAACCAGACTAATGAGCTAATGGCTAGTCTGAGGTGGGCCAAAAACTAAAGTGGATTACCGTTTGTTTAAAACAACTCCAGTCCTACGGTGATTCATAGAAATGCTGCTTTGTGAACTTTTATAGGGTTGTCTGTTAGGGGGCGCCTGCAGAAGGTTTTCAGAAGGGGTGGGCAGGTAGGTGCCACTGATAAACTTGAGATGGCACACCAAACCCAAAATTAAATCAAAACAACAAACATGTTTGAGTTTTTTTGCACACCCCTATGCAGGTGATAGATAAAGCATAATTTGCCCATCATAAAAGACAAAACTTTTATTTCCACGTAAATAAGCATTATGTCATCAGTCTGGTCAGGATTTCTTCAAACTGAGATTGTTCAATGGGTTATCCAACACCAATAAGAATTGTTCACTATCCTAAAAAACACCACTTCAGAAAATCTGAACTATCTTTACTGTTCATAGCTACAGATATCCACTCACACACAGCAGGAGTAAATATACAATGAAACTTGTACATGTGCACAGTTATTTATTTATTTATTTTGTTCAAAATTCCTTTCTCTTTCTGCTGTGTACGTCTGACCATCTCCCACAGGGGTCCCACGAGATTCCGGACGAGATTCTGACCAGTTGGCAGGCGGGTCTGTCTTCCTGCTTAGCATCGTGTTCAGACAATGTGCTTTTGCACGAGCAGGCATTCTGGGCCCTGCCTGGACTGACAATTATCACAAAAGCAGAGGGCTAATTAAAGTTTGATTAAGTTCTGAGAGTTCTTGAGGATATGCAGAGAGCGAGAGATTACTAAAGGTTCTGCGCAAGATCACAGAGTGCCTGTCAGAGGCAGGCGCTGTGAAATTGGATTGTTGACCGCTACCAACCTTTGACCCTCAAGTGCCACGATGTTTGGTGAATTCAGCAGCTGAGAACAGCTCACATGCAGCAGTGGAAGAAAATAAAAAGAGCTGCTAGATGACATTGTGGAAAAGAAGGTAAAGAAATAAACTGCATGCCGTTTTTACAGTCCACAGTTGTCCTGTTGAAAGGAGGAGCTCCAAAAAGTTCTATTTATTTTATTTTATTTTTTTCTAGGAGAACTTCTCAGAGTTGGGAAGGAATGTGCTGCGTAGAGAACGGCGTCCCTCTGGGAGCCGAGTTGCTTTTATGAAACAGGGGCGTCTTACTCCCCCTTAAGGGAAGACAACAACTATGCTGGCTCAGTGGTACAGTGGTGCAATCTGACAAGCATCTGCCTTTTGCTCGGTGCTGTACTGAACTTGTCATGCACTACATCTGCAAGAGGTGTGTGTGTGTGTGGGGGGGTGGGGGTGGGGGATTACTAATTCATAACATGTTCTTGCATATTAATAGAACACCTTTTCTCAGCAAGCAAACATATGCAAGAGGAGGCTTGAGGTTGTGTGTGTGTGTGTGTTTTAAAGAACAGGAAAAGCATAGTCAGGTGGAAAATCTGCAGACAATAGATGAGAATGACAAGAAAAAAAAACACATTAATGGCTGTAAAGGCAATTTCTTTGGGGGGGAGACGCTATGCTGCAACTTTGGTAGATTTCATGGGTGAGAACTGGCCTCTGTGAGTTAGCAAAGGTAATTATGATAATGAACATTAATGGCTTTATAAGTAAGTGCTAATGGCTATCAAGTTGAAGCACATACATTACGCAGCACCTGACCTTCGTCTTCCTCAGCAAGTCGAATCTCACTCGAGTCACGCAACTGACTTTAAGGAATGCAATACATGGCTCGGCTTAGAGGGCACTGTGTTGTGATTCAGCAGCCAAAACTTCTAAGCTTTGCCTCGCAAGCTCATAATCTTGGCTTCAACACACATCATTTCACCTCTGCATTTCTACCTGTTCTCATCTTTTGCATGTTAAAGATTAGCTCTTATGCCTTAACTAGAGCTCCTCCCTTTTCGTCTTTTCACATCATTTCTCTCACAAAAAAGGGACAAAGAAATCCACTTTCAGCACTTCTAAAGCTGCCCCTCCCTCTCCTTTTTTCTCCTCTCATCTCGCTACTCTACTCTTGGCTAAGGTGTTGGGGGGGTGGGGTTAAAGGATGAAGAGCTGTCTGATAGGGTGTCAGCACATCAACCTGAGCTCCAAGCTTTCTTCTTTTTTTTTTTTTCTCCACAGCATTGAATCCTCCATTTTCTTGCCTCGTAAAATTTTGGACAGCTTCACATTTTCTTCTTGGGGTTTAATGATCCACCCCCGGCCCCGTCCCTCTAATATGTCCCTCTGCTCCTTTTCTTTCTTCAGCTCAGTTTTTGTCTGCGTGTGTGTGTGTGTGCCACAAGTATTACTCACAGCACCATTTATCATTGTCAATCACTTGTTTTAAAACTCAACAGCCAAGCGACCATTGATTACTGCTGAATAAAGAATAAAGCATGATGCAAATTTCAAATTGAGGTCGATAATGGAAATAATAAGTGTTAACCAAAGTCTCTGTAATATTGCCCTCTATCCCTCTAGTTAGAGAAAACATGTAGGCCATGCTATGATGGACTTTTTGTTGTCACTAACCCATCCATCCATCCACTAATATGTAAAATTAGTTTAGGTTAGGGTCATGGGCGTTCTGAAATGGTAAGGTTTAGAGTAAGAGTCTGGGCTGTGCTGCAGCAATAAATCAAAAAGCTATGCTACAGAAATGAATAGAAGTAAATCTGAGGTACTAACAAGGATAGCAATACAAAGTTGTGTGTGTGTAAGAGATTGTATTATGTATTAGAAGGCCCAATTGTGATTGAGATGTTCACCACTGATAAATGTGGCTTTTAAACTTTTTTTTATCTTAGTTGGTCATGCAATCGTGCCCCGAACAGAAAAACAAAAAACTTCTTTTGTCTTAGTAGAAGAAAATCAAAACATTGAGAAAATTCCAATTTACCTGAAACTCATTTTTCTTTTTTCCCCCTGAAAACAAAAGCTATTACAGCGGGAACCCGTCATGCAGAAAATAACTATGTCTATGTAATTATATG
>JAVKLF010000142.1:7298793-7312733 GCA_034783495.1 Millerichthys robustus
CTTATTGTGATGTCTGCTAGACCATTTGTGGGCAACACAGTTAATACGTTTGATGAAATTGGTCAGTGTAGTAAATTGATGCCTTAGAATAGTTTGCTTGTACGTACATTACATGGAACAAAAATAACAGTTACTAATACAATTTATTTTATCTTAAAATGCTAAGTTCAATGACTAGCCCTTATGCTTTTATGTTTTCACTCAGAAATCAATGCTGAATTCTCTGGAGAAGCTAACATCTAGAGTTTGTGTCGCAACTGGATTTATATTTTAATGGTCATGAATTGTCACTATGTTATAAAAACAAACCTTTTTCAGTATCTTGATGCTGCAGTGTTTTTAGAAGTTTGACACACTATAATTATTTTAGTATATTTGCTTCTTTTAAAAAAAAAAAAATACAAATACTTGAAAGCAGAGGAATATCTATCTAAATCTTTCACTGCTCTCAGTTTTCCAGAAACAAATTTCAGACAGAACCTGAAAGACAAACACCTGGCCTATTTTTAAACGTAGCCTGTATTGATGATTTTGCAGGACTGTGCGTAACGCCTGCATTTTAATTGCGTTTTTGCGGCATCAGGGAATAAATGCAATTAACTCGGTGTGGGTGGACTTCAATCACAAAGATGCACTGTAGTGAGAAAAAGGTTGTTAGAAGGTAATTTTGACTCTGTGATTATTCATTATGCTGCTGCAGTGTGTCTGTATGTGTGTGTGTGTACTGATTGACACAAAGATGTGCAGGTATGTACTGTACATACTTATATGCATACATAGGATTTTGAAGAATTTTCTTTAAAAAGGCTTATGATGTAAATTCCATCGTTTCTTGCTAATAAAATTATTTACCAGTTTATATATTTCATTTGTGAAATTTTTAGTGTGGCAATTAACAGACACTTAGTAAAACTTGAAAATTAAGAAGGAAAAAAGGGGGCATTAAAAATGTTTAAAACTTCTATTAAAACTTTCAGGATGCATAAAACAATCCACACTCTGACAGAAAAAAAAGTTCTTAAAAATAACTATCCAATTTTGAAGGAAATTGGTGCACATGCATGCTATTTGGTTCGTATGTAAATGATTTGATTAGCAATAAGCTGATTTGTGCAGAACAGGCACCAGTAAAATGGTATGGGGTGCCAATGGTGAAATAAAATGTTAAAAAAATGTCACCAACACGCTTTCATTACTTACTCACTTTTTGAGTGTAAAGTCCTGGTTTAAAACAAATCCACTAAGATTTAAATGCTATTTAGTTCACTGTTCTTGCATTTTGTTAATTTCTACTAAATATTAAATTTAAGTGTTATATCTTAATGTTAAGTCCTAATTTAAAACTTAAAAGTAAAGGTTGTGGGTACATTTTCCCTGTGAAATAAGTTTAAGAACAATACAAAAATCATTGATTTTAGATTATTTAGGTTTTATACCAAGGAGTTATTCAAAACGTTTGACATAAAAAAATTATACCAGATGTGTACAACCAGCATTGGACTGTAGCAAACACTACAGCAGTTTAATGCTTTGCTGTTGAAAATTGATAATAATGGATGATGGATGTAGTACAGTGTGTCCAGGCAGGAATTTGATTAGTACAGTTTTTTTACTGGTCAAAATGAAAGTTAAACGATCTTAGAAAATTTAAATATCCCTAAAATAACATCATCATCATCCTATTACTCCATTGGCTTTGCTCCATTGATTGGATGAATAACCCAACTCTAGGATACAATGAATTGAACTAATTTCCACACCAAATAATTGCTTGTATCGGGCCACTGCCTAATACCATGGACTTGGTAGTGTGTCCATGTTCCATTTTTTATTCTTAAAGTAGAATAATTGCAATACAGTCACATGACCTTTCAATACGAGCAGTTTTATTTCATTACCAATACTCTGTCTGTGTGCTTGGCTTTCATTATCAGTGAGTTTGCAAGCATAAATGACTTTTTTTCATTAGTCAGATTTGAATTATAAAAAAAAACCCATGAGAGGATTTTTCATTTCGATGCTGTCTGCTTTTAAATGACTTCCTAGCACTCACTTCGCTCTCTGTTACCTTGACGTTGTTCGACCTAAATCCCCATCATCATAAAAAATAAAAAATGAGTCTTTATCTAAAATGAATACTGCCATTATTGCATCATCTATTACTCATGATGTTGACTGCAGAAAATGAATTCCTTGGCTCCACAGCTCATAAATATGACATCTTTCACTGTCCTCGCAAAGAATTTAACCTGTGACCATGAGGGTCAACTGGGGAGACACCCTCTCCCCCATTTTCTGGAAGCTCGGCCTTGTAACGCTCCAACATACTAACACAACTAAATCTGTCCTACTGCTTTAAACAAGGGAGGCACATTGAAAGCCTGGGACACAGTAGATCTATCACCTCTTGATTGTGGGATGAGGAATGAGGTACAGTGCATCACCCTAATAGTTGAAGCTGTCAGGGGGTCGGATGAACCGGGTCTCCCACTGCTGCCCAGGGTAAGTGCTGAGGCAGGTGATGGAGAACCATTGAAAGGAAATGCACGACATGGTTGCTGCTCCGCACGCATCAGAGACCTGTCATCAGTCTACATCTAGCTGACGGAGAAGCAGAGATGATGAAGAGTCGCTTTATCTAATTGAAGGCACTTACACCATACTCATCTTCTCTGACATCTTCGAGAGACATAAAGAATTGGGCTAAATTGATCCGAGGTAATCTTTAATGTTCTGGAAACAGTTGTACGATTGCATTTTTATATTTCTTTTGCATTGTTTATTCACACCAACAAACCTGATTTGAATAAATGGGTGATTAACAGGCTTCTGCAGAACATGTAAAGTTTAATTAATCAATGAATTCCATGTGTTGGAGCAGGGAAAAAAGTAAAACCCCCAGGATAGTAGTGTTCGAGTACAAGAATTGGACACCCTTGTTTTAGGCCATACTTTGAGTTTCAGTTATTTCTAGTAAGGACATGATTGTTTGGATGATGATTCTTAGGAGCTATATAATCAAACATCAATTTCAAACATTGTAGAAATTTCTTCCCTAATTTTCTCTCCATGCAGCTGTTTACCTTCATTAGACAATGTGTCAAACTCATAAAAGCCGACACCATAATTAACTTGTCTGATACATGCCACACATATAGTATCTCAAGCACCATGGTAGTAGTCATGTGTCTAATTAAAGACCTTAAAAAAAGCTGTAGCCCATAATCATAGAATGATGAGAACCAAAGCTGATGTTGCCATCCAAACAGAAGCAAAAGAAAACATCTTCTCAACATAATCACGCACCTCTTGAGCTTTTTATCAATCCACTTTATCTACTCTGTTTTTCCCCACAATAACACCTTACTAAAAATGAAGCTCTCTGCAGTATTTAAAGCATTCGTTGCTACTTTATTCAAGATTAAGATACAATCTGTTGCTCATTTTTTCAACGCCGCTCTTCTAGCTAGCTTTGGGGATAAAAGAACATACTATTTTATTCACTCTGTGTTTCAGTAAATTCAGAATATTTTGCATAAACCTTTTCCAATCCGACTGCAAAAACATGAAGACTGCAATATTGCAGGCTTTGGTGAGACTGTAGTGTCACAACAGCACTTTATCAAAATGGTGAACTCAGCATGCATTTGGACTATTCTATAATGCAAATGTTTAACATGTTATGTTACTTAATGTTTTACTGAAGTGAAGCTTTTCATGAGTAATATGAGCACTGTAAATATGATTATATGAGTATTTGTAAACTAGAAAAGTCAGAGGTCGGCCAAAGGAACGGCAAGGACCTTAGAAAAGTTGTTTAGTTTTCATGCCTGCATTGCTCTGTCGAGGGTCACAGTGCAAACAGATCACAGCTCCTATCAGTTTATGCTGAAGAACACCTTGCATAAATTCAGAAAACCAGAATATTAGAAGGTCAGCACAGAGAAAAACGAGACAAACAACTTTGCACAGCCACACCCACTCCTACAGTTGGGTTTAAGCTTACTATTTCACCTAACATGGATGGTTTTAAATAATTTTAAATAGCTCATTGGCTCTAAGAGTTGTAGAGTTGATAGATCATCAGTGGGCAGAGCTAGCCAAAATGTTAGCTTCACTAACCTCAAAACTGCTACACAAATTATTTAGTTCTGCTACTGCTAAGACGCTACGCAGAAAAAGAAAATAAAAACAAAAACTGGTGAAAGCTAATGCTAAACCACTAATATTTAACATATTAAAGTTCAGTCCACAATGTGTCCACATTTTGGGACAAAAATCATTGGTTTCCTTGTAGCTAAATGTGGCTGCATATATCTGCATATTTCTAAAATGAGGGCTTACAACTCGTGATCCAGAGGTATTTATATTTATTGTACCAAATACCTGATTTGTAGTGGTATGATGAGGCAACAAGTGAGCAAAATGTACTTTGTAAGGAACCAAGTGTCTGCACAGATTTGCACTGTATTTCTGATTTATAATATTTAATAATTATTATTAATAATACATTTTATTTGTTGGCACCTTCAAGGACTCAAAGGAACAAAGCCTTCAAGCAACACATTCATATAAAAACAACAAAATGTCAAAACATGCAGAAAAAACATCAAAATACTACAACATGCATTAAAAAAACATCAGATTATCAAATGTTATAGCAGCATAAAAACAAGACGGTGCTATATATAATCAACTGGGATAAGATATCCCGAACAGATGAGTTTTGAGTCTGGCCTTGAAAAGCGGGAGAATGTCAGAATTTTTGATTTTTGCGGGCAGCGAGTTACAGAGCTGGGGAGCAGAGCAGCTAAATATTCTGCTCCCTGTGGTGGTGAAGGCAGGGTGAAAGGAACAGTGAGGTGGAGAGGGGAGACAAATTTAAGGGATCAGGACAAGGTGGTGATGTGGAGGAGGTCAGATAACTATGGAAGGGTGAGATTGCGAGTGGATTTAAATGTGTACAAAATGATTTTGAAGTCAATACAAAGTTTGATCGGTTACTAGTGTGACTTGGACAGAATAAAAGGGGATATGTCTGGAGAAGGAGCTTCTGGTGGTGATACAAGCTAATGTACTCAGATCCAGTTTATGTTTGTGATGGGATTTGTGATCAAGGCCAAAAGAGATAAATACAGTAGTCAGTACAAGAGGTAACACATGTGGACAAGATTATTAGCGATATGGGGAGCAAAGGAGGGACGAAGGGAATTAATATTGTGAAGGTGAAAATATGTGGACCATGCATAAACACAGCTTTCATGCTGGGAGTGGAATGTAAACACAGCAATTAGAGGAGGAGGCCCATGAATTGTAGTAATAGAGCCGAGCTGGCTCTATGACATCGTTTTCAAAGGTTGTGTTTAAGTTGTTGACACAAAAACACACTCAAGAACATGTTTTCAAGAAAATCAGGGCCACTAAAACAGATTTTATGTGAGTATACCAAACCATTGAGCGTGCACAAAACAATTTTCTGGTGTGGACAGCCCTCTGTTCGGCATTCATGCTGGCTTTTTGTGGAGCATCAACACCATTGACCATCACTAAAAGTGTCATCCTGGTGTAAACTTCTTGATCATCCAGGATATAAATAATCCTAACAAGTGGAATTTTTATTTTATTCAACTGGATAGGGGGTTAGGAAAATTCCGAATTCTTTTGCTTTGGTCAGATCCTGCAAAAGGTTTTCCTGTCTGAAATCTGATGAAGAACCCAAACTGTGAAAAGTAATAAAAAAGAGGCAAATCAAAGGTGAGAAAAAGCATGTGTGTTCTCCTAAAGTGTAATCTGTTGTCCTATGGCACAACTATGTGAGCTTGGAGCCCACCAGCTCAACCATCGTCAAGGGAAATTAAGGCTCGCCAAACAGATAAGATGTCACTGCGCTGAAAATGCTATTTTTCATTTTTACCCACCAGTAATCTCAAAAGGCCAAGGAGGAATCTTTAAAGAAGGAAGAAAAAATATGAACAAGTGCGAGAAGTGAGTCACAGACGAGGGATTGTGTGTCCGCGGACTCTTAGGTGGGCTGAATTACAAAAACTATACTTTTGTTCTGACTTGAGGATGGCTGCCATGACTCTGTGTGTTTATGTGTGTGTGTGTTGAGGGTGGGGAGGAGGGGGTCGCACAGGGCTTCTAGCTTATAACTTGAGTGTGACATACAGTGTGGAATGTGTGTGTGTGTGTGGGAGATGAGCTTTATCAGAACGGATGGACAACACACACTGTCCAGCCAGATTATTGGGGAATCAGAGGAAATATGGCTCACCACAGATAAGCCTCACTTTCACTTGGCTCTGACAACTATTAGTCCTGGCATCCTGGTTGGCTGTCCTGTGTCATCACGCTGTGATGGAGAAGAGGGGCTTCTCTGGCCCCGGAGAATAGATGCATATTGATTTGTCCTGTTTTATATATGGTCTCTTAACGAAAGGCTTCTTGGGCTCCTTAGCTGAGCAAATGTTGAGGCACAGTAGTAGTAAAACCAGAAAAACCCACAAAAACTAGTAATCCTTGTATGAATGCATATTGCTACAGCATACCAAAGTTTTAAACAAAATCTTGTTCAATCTGTTAATGCTCACATGATGTGATGGAAATAGGGATTGCAGCTAATTCTACAAGTTTAGGTCTGTGGCTACATTGTAGCTTACCATCATCAGTGTGTGAATGTGTGTGTGAATGAATGATTGCAGTGTCAATGGTTTTGGAGTCCTTGGACTAAAGTGCTGTATAAGTTCAGGCCATTTACCAATAAAAACTGATATACAAGACATCTTGCTAACAGAGTTGATGCCAAAGTTTTAAACAAAGACCTTTCATTTTTGGCAGCTCCTAACACGTCAAAGTTTAGCTCAACATCTGTCCAATTCAGCTAGTTACAGCATTTTTTATTTTTTGCTAAGCAACCATCTTCTGTCAGTTTGACTCCAATTTTCTATCTGTTGTAGATGAAGAGCCAGTGTTTACTTTGAGTTTTAATAAAATCCTGTATTTCATGATATATTTTGCTAACAGAGACAAACGCATGCACACATGTCTCCCATATGGATTGACGTGATTGCCCATTTTTTTTTTACGATAACGATTAAAAGCCAGTGATAAAAATCTGAAGTGGGGGCCATGAAACAAATTCATGTTGCAGTTTGTATAACAGACCAAGCAGAGCGGACATGCCTATGATTTGTTAAATCACAATAAAAAGTCAATTCTTTATGCTATTTGTTGCCTTGTAAAGCAGTTAGTGATGTGTTTTGCAACGCTCTATAAACAAGCCTGACCTTGGCTGTGCTTGCGTTTTTGTTTTTCCACCCTGCCGGGGTGTTCCATTATGTTTCATGATGAATTTATGCATGTACAAGGTCTGACTTGCCTTAGATCCATTTATGCATTCTGGTAGGGACTAATGTCTGGCTGACCTTCATGTCAGATACGTTTGGTTGGATCATCCACCTATACTAACTGCATTGGAATGAAGGGGGGGCAAACAAGTGTAACACCTGTTTTGGAGACAGAATAAATAAACAAGTCCCCTTTTTTTTTTGCCCAAACTCCTTTCATTGCTGCCGCCATTGAAACACAGGCCAGCGAGCACATTAATCAGTCCAGAGACTACATCCATCTGTCGCATGGGCACAGCTCGCCACAAGCAGGACCCAGGAGCTGTTGGCACAGCCTCCGCTTGTGTTGTCTCCCATTACTTCTGCCCATTTTAACTGTGTTACCTATCAGGCGAGCCAGTGAGGGAAAGTGACAAACTTGGAGGGATGCGGGGTTTGCAGTCAGGGGGGAAGCTTGTTTAGCTCTAGGGCGTGATGATGAAAGGGATGGGGTGGGAAGGGGTGGGTATTGATGCATGCCCACTGTTATGCACAATCAATCTAACTTTCTGCATGTGTACATTTCTTAGACATTTATTCAACACGACTGCATTCATATTTACAAAATGGAATTGTGTCTTGGCCCCTGTTAGATGCTCATGCACGCATCAACATGGATCATGTTAACATAGCTTCAATACCACAACAAAGGAAAGGGTTTTATCTTTTGTTCTTGTTTTTCTGTTTCCCCCACACACATTTACTGCACCTGCTTGCTTCATGTTAAGGGTTTGCAGGAAGCTGGTGCCTATCTCTAGTGATCATTGGGTGTGTGCTTCATTCTGGACAGGTGCTACATGGAGACGAACAGCCATTCATAAACACACTCAAATTTAGTCCACATTTGAATTTTCAACTAGCTTCACACGGTTCCCCTCAAATATTTCTCATAACTTTGCTCCATCCATCTTTCCTTTGATTCTGACCCGTTTTCAGTAGCAGAGACAGACATTTTTTATAAGGGTGGCCAGACTGGGACTACAAGTTACACAGGGGTGGCCTGGAACGTGACAGTTTTCGTTTTCCTACATGGCAATTTGCTGAGGATCTGATCAGGTTTGTTAGTTATTCTCTGATTTACTTACACAGGTAGGGAGTTCCATGTAGAATTACATCATGAAAATTACTTTTTCAAACAGTGTCGTTGAAATGAATATTGTTCATATAGAAAAAGCTGTGCCAAAATTCTGCTGGCAAAGCGATGGTTTAGGTGATCACCAGGGTGGCCTAGTATTTTTCTATGATGGCCATGGTTACCTGCAGGCTCTGCCCCCATCTGTTTTGTTGTTGAAAAACAGACCCAAAGCATGCTGCCACAGCTGGTGTCACAGTCTCGTCCTCAAAATTCCATCACCTGCCTCAGCCCTTACCCTGTTTCATACAAACAACATCTAAACTTTTTTCTTCACGGAGTCGCTAACAACTCTATGTAGTTAAATTTACTCATGCAGAGAAACAACATATTTTTCATCTACCAAGTAAGGTATACGGTGCTTTGTCATCATTATTAAATATGCAAAAACGGGTAAAGAAAAAGAAGCTGATCCAATAAATCACAGCTTGGGAGCTCTGGTTTCCTCTTATTGAAGGAAAACACATAGTAAAGGGCTTTTAAATAAATAAAAACAAACAAAAGAAAAGATGGTTTTTAAGATATAAAGTAGTTCTTGAAGTCGTCAGAAGCATGACTAAATAATCAGCCGCATGTTTAAAGTTGTTTATCAGTACGGTTTCAATGTCACCCAGACTTTGATTAACAGCTACTTTGTAAAGTAGGAGGTGATTCCATTTTGCGTGTGATGTGTGGGAACATAAATCATAAAATCACCATGGCATTTTATCCACGCAAATTAATTCTTCTTTACCGCATATTTTCCCTTCAGGGCAGCGGGTGCATTGTTCCATTTTGCTCAAATCCTGACGAATATAAATAACAGTTTCCTTTTTTTTTACACAGCTCTGCTTGGCATTTGAGGGTTTTAATGTAAACTGTCTCCTTTATTGTATGGTTACACCTCTCTGCATGTGTTTACCATTTACTATTAAACTGTGATAACAGTTTACAACCTGTGATAAGATGTTTATTAATTATACATGTTCATCTCACTGGTTGTACAAGGATTTCTCTTCTTACATGATAGTCATAAGATGGCATCTGAGTGACAAAAAGAAAAAACTCGCAGCATGCAAATAACAATTACAACCATTACTTATTCTGAAAAACAGTCAACTTTTATTGTCCACACACGCAGGAGGAAATTTGTTCATTGCTCCAATCTAATACAACAAAAATGTCATTTCTAAACAATAGTTGAAACATTTTAAAGTGACATTTTGTAGGTTTTGAAAAATTAACATCCGTGTTTTAAAAAGCTCTTTTAATGATTTAAATTTTCTACCAAAATGATTTCATTGCTATTGTCTAGCTTGGTGTACATTGCATATTTTAGATTGTTGATCCTCTAACAAGTATGAAAAGTATTGTGCTGTTGTGAGCTAGGTAACTCGTTACGCACTTATTTTGACAAACTGATTTGTCTACCTACATGAAAGATGTAATAATGACACTTGATGGTATAATAGCTACTTGTGAAGGGGGGCTCCATTTCACAGTGGCCTATTTTAACTGCTACCTATTGTATACTGAATTAAGAGACAAGGGGTATTTTTTTCTTTTTTAAGGACCCACTTTGTAAATCATCACAGCCAGCTGACCTTAGGAAATAAAACAGGCTATAATTAAGCCAGCCACCTTTACAAACATTGTCTTCATTACAGTCTCTGAGCACCAATAGATCTCATAAGATATTGCAATATAGTATGAGTTTATGTACTGGTAACTCACAAAGTTTGACCCAACGTTTGTTATTTCACATTATATTAAGAAAATGCCATGAATTTAAAATGCTTTCTTTCCAAGTATGCTTAGTTTGTAATTTTCTTCTGGAGTCATCAGATTAGCCACAGCTTTTAAAATTCTGTTAGGAGTGATCTGTGCATTTGATGTTGATGTCAATATAACAATATATCTTTTACAATGTCAAATTCTTCTTCAAAAGACTTTTTTTGGTACCCTTTTAATTTATGACATTTTTATTTTTGGCAATTCTTAACAACATCGAGGAAGGAATGAAAGAATGTATGTTCTCGGCTCACATTGCAACAGCAGCTGCACAAGCAAGATAAAACACCTGGAACCCAGAAAACTTTGTTGTTGTGTTTTTGTACCTCATGCACCAGATGGGTGATTTTAAATTTGCTGAGCAGACTTCATCTTTGGTGTTCAGTTTGCTTTAAGAAACATATTTAAACAGTAAGATATTTTGTTAGGTGCACATCAGATCAAAACAAGTCTAACTTCAAGGATTATACAACTTCAGTGATTTTTTTAAAATTTGAATTCAATGTAGATTCCCTGTAGTCAAAATAGTAGCCCACACACAGACAAGCCAAATTCCTTTTAATAGAACAGTGTCCAGTCGAAAGAGATAAAAACAGAGCTTTTTGGCCACAGTGACCAAAATATTTGGGAGAAGTCAAGGTGAAGCTTTCGAACCTAAAAACTGAACCAACTGTTGGTCACAGTGGAGGCAGTACCATGCTGTTGTAGTGGTACATTTAGCAAAGTCGATGGCAAAATGAAAGCGGCATACCTCCAAATGCTTGATGGTTGCTTGAAAACAATTAAGCTGAGGGATTCATAACCAAAAATTAGAGGGGTGTGTATTTATAGTTGTGATATATATATATATAGTTGTATGTATGCTTTGACACTGTGAATGAGAGAAATTCCAAAATAAATTCAACAATAAGCAGCCAGTTTGGATTTTTAAACTTTAGTTAAGTGGTATATTGTATAATAAAAAATAAAAAAAATCTGAATTAGCTTGCAATGAAGACACAATTTTTATGCTCCTGAGTTTATGTAAGCCTCTGACTGCAACAGCTTTTTTCATATGTACAACCTTTTTCAGCATCTTTACAAAATTGCAGGCGAGTAACAGTCTTTTTTTATTATGACTTAATCAGTCAATGAGCTAAAAGCTGCGGAGTTGCTTACAAATATGGCATTTGCATGGAAGCGGTTACGAAACTCCAACATGCGGTCGAAGGATCTCTGCATGTTGAGGTAAGATGAAAAACACTTTCAAGGATGGATCATGTATCATTATGCAGGACTACCACGAAGGAAACATTTCATGAAAGCAAATGCAGAGTCGATAACAAGGCACAGCATATTTATGGGCAACAGGAGTGGAATGACTTATAAATGTAGCCTCACTAAATAATACTTGGGTGCATGTCTGTCCCTTAGAAAATGTCAGATGAATTAATGAATAATTTTACTGAAATCCTTAACAAGGAAATATTAGGTATACATTTAACCCAACAAAAGATAGGTTGACTCAACAGTTATTTATCGTTAGCAAATGCAAAAATGATAACAACTGGGTCAATTTTACAAATATTTAACTAACAACTCACCAAGAAAAAGCTGGAAGTCATTCCCATTACATATTTTAAGGTATTGAGAGCTTTGTTTAAAACTTAGCTATGGACCCTGACTTTTAGCAAAATATCTCAGAAACCACTGGATGGATTTTGTTAAGACTTTCCAAAAATAAGGCTGAATATATATTTTATATAATTTATACATTTAGAAAGGTTGTATTAAATTGGATGTATTGAATTATTTTAATGATTCCGCCACAAATATACATATTGTAAACAGTTCTTAAAATGGTTGTCCCTGTGAAACTTTGGTTGTTCTGTTTACCTCATTCCGCTGTGCTAAAATCAGTGTTTGCTGTTTAATTCATCCATTGTAACAAATCCTCAAATTCCCAGCATACTCAGAATTTCCCATGGCCTTGATGTGGACACAAAAATCAATACCCATCCAATTACTTTATTCAGAAGTATGTAAAACTCATTCAAAGGTGTCCCACGAGGAAAAGAAAACAGCGGACTTCGGCTCAACTATGAGCTTGTTTTTTCTCCCAGGACGTTGAATGTCAATTTTTTTCCCTCTCTCTCTCTCTCATCTGTGTTGTTTAATTAGAGTTTGCTTATCATAGGTGTATGGCACGCTACTGAGAGGTGACAACACCTCAGTGTTGTAAAATTAATTATATCACTAATGTGGACCCTGTGCATGTGAAATAGCTGAACTCTCCCCAAATAGCTCATTAATCTTCAGACAGCCACTCCTGGGCTAGGTGAAGTGGTCTTGAATTTCAATACCCCTCCTTGCTGGTATAACCTTTCCTTCTCCCCTTCACTTGCTGGAGCAGGAGGAGCGTCGGAGAGAGAATAATATTGTCTGCAGTGGTGTCTCCTCTTCCTTCCTGAGTCATTATTATATACACCTACACAGTTTGCCTTAACACACACATACTGTGCACATACACACAGGGCTTGGTTTTTTAAAGTGAAGCACAGCAAAGAAGTGCTAATGTATCCTGTCATTATATATAAAAAAAGATAAACCCTTTTCTATAGCATAAACAAATCACTTTGAATCAAACAGGCCAGACGAAGAAAAATAAAAAAGAAACAATAAAGACTAGAGCAACCATTAAAAGATGTTTCAGTATTTCTAAACTAAATTAGTATGGACAGTTATATTAGGATTTTCGGCAACATATACAAGGTGGATGGATCTGAGGCCTGTCTTGGGAGACGAGGGCCCGTATTTATCAAACTTCATAAAGTGGAATCTTAAGTATTGAGAATTTCTGAAATTCACTCTTACTTTCAGACTTAAGTGTAAATGCAAGTTATCAAAATTCATAAGGATAAAAATCACTCTTACTCTCCCGGTTATGTAAGACAGCTCCAGAGGTTTGGTTAAAAGTTGCCACTAGGTTCCTGTGATGGCACTGAGATAACAGAGATCACAACACTGTCCTCACCAACTGCAGAATAAAAGGAAGATAATGGATCATCTGTAAGAGCAGATAACCAATACTTATTTTTAGCCACGTGTTCAGCTACTTTGTTCTGTATTTATTAATAAATTCAAATACAGTTCACATCTCTTCTCACCAGCAGTGAGGAAATCTATAAACTAGGTGTGGAATCAGTGGAAAACTCTGCTTTCCATCATTACCGCCCATTAGGTTTGTGTCTTTTCAAGGCAAGTTGGAGTGAATTGATCTAAAGTAACTTCTTCAGAGGGAAATGTTCTCTAATTGGTTATAAGGGTACATTCAGGGGGCTCAGTGGACGAAAAGCACAGTCTCACAGTTAGAAGATATATGGCCAGGTTTTTAAAGTGTTTATTGAAGGTTAGAGAGGTGCCGTCCATTGCTTGAACTTTAGGTCATGTATAGTTATGCTAGTTGTAGGAAAATTTGGCCACAGCGTGATTACTAAACATCTAATCCATAAGGATTTATTTTTGGGGAACTGTAGATTTACATAGTTTCATGGCAATTAAATGTTGTTGGAATATTTTTAGAGGCAATGAGGAAAACCAAACTCATGTCCAAAATATAGGAAAACTCAAATCAACTAAGCACATAACTATATTCTCATAGAACAACGGGTTTT
>JAVKLF010000142.1:7314732-7328186 GCA_034783495.1 Millerichthys robustus
AGTCGATTATATAAAAATGTTTCTCACGCTTCAGACACCATGTGAACTTTATATACTGGACTGGAGAACAACAACAAAAGTCTGGTTATGTAACAGGGTAAAACATGTTTCAGTGAAAAAAAAGATTTTCATGTTTCATAATTTCTACTACAAGAAGTTACAGTAACTCCTTTAGGACTGACACCATGCAACAACTACTCTACTGACTCATAATGCAAACAAAACTGAGTTTTCAAAACTGAAAGATTACTGAGAATGTAAACAATAAATATGTTTAATCGAATCACTTGTGTTCCATTACACTCAAAATGCATAAAAATGTATCAAATTACTAATTTTAAATATGTTTTTGTGGAGGACACGTCCCCAGACTTCCTAGCTGCCACCACCTTTTACTAATCTGGACAGGGGGAATCATTAACTATGCTGTAATTAAATCTACATCACCTCATTTCTGCAGAACTCCACTTTCTCCGCTTAGCACAAAAGCCTGTGTTTGTTACAGACACTTTGCTTATCCTGATTTATCTGAAGTGGGTGTGATTTCTCTCCGGAATACCCACCTCGAGTATTCCTGGGAGCAAACGTTTTTATGTGTTGTTTAAACAACTCCACAAATACACAGCGGGTTGAGCTCACTGCCTCGGTGCGACGCTCTAATGCATCATCTTACCTTTAGCATGTTTGCCAATAAAAGCTGTTCATGAGCCTACTCTCAAACATCACTGCAGCTGTCTTGGGAATTAGCTGTTACTACAAACCCCCCAGCTGGCAACATCAACACAAACACAACCAGGAAAGTTTAATTTGGAACTCAGAGGATGTATACTTGCTTCTTTAAAAAAAAGAAGGAAAAAAGGCTCCATAATCATATAATTCAGACTTAAAAAAAAAATCTATCTTATCCTCAGGAGTCACCGTTTATAAAGGTCAAAAGTTCCCATTCGTAGCCTGTAAGTATGAAGCTGAGCTTTGCTGGTGAAATGCTGTACAGCCCAGTGAGCTGTGCTGGGATGTCTGTAGGGATGTAAAGACCAGAAGTCAAGTCCCTCAAGTGGACATTGACTGATTGACAAGTTCTATGTCCACTTTTTTTGCACAGGTGCAACTTTGTGTGTGTTCTTGCACAGTTGTGCACCCTGGCATTGACTGCTTGGTGTCATCTGTCTCTCGATTTTATTTTTTTTTACATCCAAACTTTAACCCTCTGTCTTTTTCCCTCTTGCCCATCCGCAGTGACATCTTGACAGATTAAAATGCTACGTGCTCCAGTCCTTGAATTGCGACACTGGTGAAGCGCGGGGACGCCGGCATGAATCAATACAAAAATATACTGACTCTGGACCAGATATTGCCCACATCGAAACACACTCGTGCATGAACTCATTACTCATCTAGACACGTTTCAAAAAACAATGATTATCCTCTCAAGTGCAAAACAAAATGGAAGTAATAAAGATCGCTCCGAGTGGATAAAATGTGCCACTTGGTGACAAATACGAAAAATAAATAAATAAAAGAACTGTGCATCTCGTTTTATTTTTTTGAATCTTTCTTAGCCTGCTACTTAAAAAAATAGACACTTAAAAATTATTAGAGAAATTACAGTATTATAATCAGACTTTCAAGTGGAGTTCTGTGGAGTCATTATCAATGGTTTGTATCTTACCTGCGGTAGACCATAGTCAGTGTGAAATCAGATTGTAGGAATTAAGCTAATGACTAGTTGGAAAAGTAAGTCAATGTAAATGTAAATGACACATTGACTAACTGTTATATTTACTCTTGTTTGTACTAATGTTCTGCTTTGCTACATGTTTCACATGAGGCTTTTTTTATTAGGAATTTTAAAAATGAAAAAATAAGTCCAAATGTGGCCCAAAATGGCATTTTCACCCACAAGCACTTCAAACATGTACTAATGTCTTAAAATAAGCATTTGCAGCTCTAAAGTCAGAATATCTCCCATTATGTATGATCGTTATTTTACCCATGAAATGATGGCATCTCACCACTAGATGGAAGTGCCCAGTGTTCATCACGGTGATGTTTGCCATGTAAAATCTCTATTTTGCTGCATTTTTGTCTACTTCAACAACCCAGTTGCATTAGGAAGTCGGAATGTCACACTTACAACTTGTAAGTGGAATGCACCTCCAGTGGGAATTCAGAATTTAAAGACAGCTACTTACAACAATTTAGCAGTAAGTAAAACTATCTTACTGTTACCTTTATTGACATTTCTGTCTTATTTATTTCACATTTAGTTAGTTGCACGCATAGAACATTTTAGCGTTTATAAAGGGACATGTTAAAATGCTGTTTCTATGCTAGAAATACCACGTAGAGCTTAGTTATTGTTTGTTAGCTGTGCTCAGGCAAGGTGACTTGGCATTTTGTGTTTATTCAACGTTAAACAGGAAATGTCAAAGTTAATTGCAACTGACCCATTGAGGGCCACCATAATGCAATAAATCACCAAATCAGTTACAGTAATAAACAATATTTTAGCAGCTGTAGTAAAAGTAGCAGCATTTGTGCAATTAAATAAAACCAATTTGATTGTGTCATATATTTTGTTAAATTTATGTTTTAAAAATAAATAATAAGTAAAGTAAAATCATGCTAGCTTTGCTCAACGTTACAATCAGGATCTCATACTGGTCCATAATAAGGGATTCTATTTACACTGTTAAGAGTATCTTTACACCTGTTGGATTAGTTCTGCACACGTAACACTTGATTTTTTCACAACTGTTAGCCTAAACGCCAATGTCCTTAACAAAATGTTGAACAAAGACGGCTGTCACTGTTGTCTCTTTATTGATTCTGCCAGGGTGCCTGAATGTGATTAAGGGATTTAAACTCAAGCTTGCTGATGCAAATTATAGCCAAAGGTAATATAACGTTTAGATAAAGAGGAAAGATCCATCCCACTGGGGAGTTGGCCCTTTCTGACCTTGCGTGGGCTCAGGCAATTAGCATCAGTAAAGTGCAACTCAATAACCAAATCTCCAAAATGGAGGAAGTGGCTAATCCCCCACTGTCTCAACCTGGCCCCAAGCCTTCTCTTTTTTAGAGGGCCATTGAGAATGCAGGTCAGGAATGTGGAGACAGCCAAGCCGCCGTCAGTCTAGTTACTGGAGATGGCTGGACAGCGGCCAAGTAAAACAATGTGGTAATGTTTATTCTGATAATAAAATGCAGTTGAATACATTAATGTCGATAAACATCTCATTTTTCACCTTATGCTAGTTTGGAAAAACAGAGGCCCTTTTTTCTCTGCGAATAGATTATGAACGATTTTGATGGTTAAGGGTTGCCTTTTGAACGTCTGTTTGAAGAAACAAAGTTTAAATCTGACCAGATTGACTAGTTAAGTCTCAAGAAATTGTGGTGGTTCATACAAATTGCAAACATTACATTACACCGCTGTCTGTTTTATATGAGACAGCTATTCTGAGAAAAATCTTATATTCCAACATGTGCGTCAGGCTGCACCAGAACTGCTACAGCTAGCTGCATTTGCCACCATTTATTGCAAATACTTATGAACCTTTGTAAAAACGCATATAACTGAAAGCTGAATGAGATGTAAAGGTTTCCAAAACAGCATTTGAATGAACCAACATACATTCTACAATGGAGTAAGGCCACACTATTTTCTTTTTTCCAATTAAGAGAATAAAATCATAATATTAGCCTACACAACATGTCTAATTTCCGTTCCTGGTTCAGCTTGCTCTTGCTGCGGACAGCCTCCATTATGTTTTCTTTTTTTTTTAACAATACTGTAGTCCGCAATTATTTCTGAGTCATTTCCACTTTATGTGATGACGAAATCCGTCAATGCAGCCTTTAACTGCAGTGCCATGCCACAACCCGTTGGACCTTCTGCTATTCTACTGTTGACGTCAGAGAGACAGCGCTCACCAGAGTTCCACTCCCTCTGGATCCAAAAGCTTGGTGTCCATCCTCAATGTTTCCTGAAAAACAACAAAACCTCTTTGACCACTACCAGGTAGTCCCTCTTCCACAAAACTAGTTCTACCTTGGAATTAGACTATTGTTTGCGCAATCTTTTCAAAGTCTGATAGTATTATATCTGTCATAGTTTTCCATGTGTAAGCACAAAATATCAATGACTGCAGTTAGCTATAGCACTTCCTGCGGCATTTTTTAAATGTACAGCCAACTAAATATCATTTGTTATTGAGTGTGCCTTTTAACACTTTGGAACTGATAGATTTATGCCCATGAGCTTCATTTTTTGGGGTGTGCAAATTAAATAATAAGACAAAAAAAATAAGGTTTTCGAAAAATGAAGGCTGTCCTGAATGTATGAAGTGCACAAACAGTAAAAGCTATTCTAGTCCTATTCCTAAATGCTGGTGTTTGATGTAGAAAATGCTCTGACCGCGTGTTGCAGCTTGTAATAATGAATATTTCATGCAGGTTGGGACCTAATAATCCATCAGTTCGGATTACATTGTAATTACTAGCGCAGAGATATATTCAAATAAGTGAGATCTGAAGCAGCTCAAACTGGTTTTGACTATTTACCGGAACCTCGAGTGTTTACGCTGCAATTTCACAGAAAGCTGGAGCGGCTCCTGCACTTAAACACACATATGTCTTAATGCATCATTTAGCCAATTAGCCAAGTGCTCTTCCATCTCCAGCCTTTACCATTGCTGCTGCAGCCAACGCTTCTAAATGCGTCAGGTTTCTGTCTGAATATGGTAGAGGAGAGTGATGGCTTTCTGCGGGTCCCACCGAGTCCAGCATGTCAGGTGGATAAATATACAGGCCGACCAATTCAGTTCAGTCTCTTTCTGTCTCAAACCCTCCCTCTCAGCGCCTGCATTGGTTTCCATTTCCGCAGGTCACCGCTGAATGACTGCAGATTACATCGCCTGCTCTCTGATGTCTATGGGGACGGGGCCATCAGGCTGAAATGACACGGGGTGGTGACAGGCAGACCCCTCACCGACACCCACCAACATGACACCCATTCACAGCCGTTGGCCCCCCGTGACACTAATCTGATTCTAGTCTGTAAAGGACCTGTTTTATGCCCACCAGTCTCTACTAAAAAAAGGAAATGACCAGCAGGGCAGGGCATTCGTGTGTGACTCGGAGGTATCGCAGAGGAATTTGATGAATTTTTTTTTTCTCTATCTGCAACCTGAGGTCATGTTTAGACACAGATAGTCTGCGATGTATCTTCTTCTATCTCTAAACATACCTCCAGCCAGTTCAAATGGTTTATAAAGAAATAAATATGTCTCACTTGTTAAAAATGGAAGCTTTCAAAATGATGGAACTCTGGTATGTTGTAGTTGGATTTAATTAATCTGCATACAATAGACATAGAAACATGGTGACTCTTAGTAGCGTTTATTACCCACAGCCAAAGGTAAAGGCGGAGCGATAATGTTGTTTTCTGTGTTTGTGTTATAAGCATTGTTTCTCACGAATCACCAAATGGATTTCATTAAAATCGTATTTGCTCTTTTACTACCTTCAAACAATATTTATAAAAATAGAATAATATTTGGATGCACCTCTCCAGCATGATAATCATGTGGAGCCAATCCAATTCAAGATGGCTGCCACAGCCAACTGACCTTAGAAAACACAAAAAGGGCCACGATTTACTCGTTTTTAGAGATAGTGTGCTTAAATTTCACGTGATTGTAGCTGAGAGTCATTCACAACACATATTCCAAATGCTACACACTGCAGCTTCTTCTTTTTTTCAAACGTCGGAGTTTGTTTGTTAGCAAATCAATTTGAGAACCACTAAAATTATTTCAATACAACTTCCAGAAAGTATCATTGGGTGTACATACATAACTAAAAAAATGTTGGTGTCAACACATTTTTTTATGGTTGTCACAGATATTTAACATTAGTGAAACACAAAATGATTGTTTGTTTTACAGAGCTAAAATTTGATGTGGTAGTAGCTGAAAAGATAACACAACTCACACACTGAGTGTGATATCTTGATATATTGCACTGCACATAATATTATTTTTAAGGTTTTACCTAAGAAGCCACAACACTGTCATTTCTCAACACAAGATGATTTTAGTCTAAAACTCTGCAGGGGAAATGCATTCCTTCAAGGAATGAAAATCCTTTAATCTTTTATAATGGTAATTTATTATAATTTCTGTATATGAATAAAAAAATCTACACTTGTTGGCTATCGTTCTGATTTTCTTCTCTTTAAATCAAAATGTATACTATCAGGGATTACTGCTCATCATTTTCCTCGGACTTCTTCCGAACCACGTAGCTGCAGGACACACAAGGTGAAGATGCTCTGAGTCAGCTGACTTGTTTAGAGACGAGAGACAGAGCCCTAATTGGATATCATCTCCCTCTCTTTCCCTAATTAGCGCTGCGTTGCTTTATGAACTGATATTAAGATGCAGGAGAAATGGTAATTAGCTAAAGGTTATTACCAGCCGGGGGCACATTGAGACAGAGCACGCTGGGCAAAATAATGACTCCAAGCAGTTTTGTTTATTTTGGCCCACTGGAGCACCCTTACTGTATGTTCAGCTTCCCCACAATAGATGCTTAAAATGATGATTACTCGCTTTTGGATTCATCCTATTAATTACGTTTCTGATGCTCTTAAGCAGTCCTAAAATATTCTATTTATTTACCTAAAGAAAAATAAATTAGAGTAGAAAAATGCTGCATTACAAGTCTCTTCAATGCACTTGGTGTTTATTGGGTTTTGGCCAACTTTATAATGTAAACACATCTGAAGATATTATTCCCGTTTTTAGGCACAATATAAATAAGTCGTTTCTGATAATTAATTCATTTTTTTAATTCTGCTTGAATATTTACTCGTGGCATGTAACTGCTTCTTTTTTTTCTCATAATGGGAGAAAAGAAAATCTATCCTTTATTAGTTCTAGGATTTTACGTACAAAATAGATCTGGTGCCTCATGTATCAACGACAAAATGTTAACTGTGCCAAGTTCCACCCAAAGGTCATGATGTATTAAAACGTAAACAAACGCTCACGTTTTACCTGCCGAGAGCATGTGTGCACAGACAAACTTTTTTATTTGACAGTTTTAAACTACAAAGTACTGAATATCACCAAAATACACAGAAATATTCACGAGGTAAAAGCAATTGCTAATGCTGCTAATGCTTCCCTATGAGACAAACTTTAAGTTGCTGCCGGTTCAAACAGGCCGGTCACAGGTGCCATACTGTTAAATAAACACATTTTAAGTTTAAATTTTAAATGTCATCTTCAGCAGCATTACCGAGTGTTTGATTTTGTCGCAGGATGATGACATCACAACCAAAGCTGCGCACCAAATGCAAAGTCTGCGTTCCCATTCTAAAATACTTAAATGGAAACTTCAACATTTACCCGCAACAGTTAAGATTTAACGTTTACATTTAGTTTTACACATTTAGACATAAAATACAACATTTAGACGTAACATTGTAGTTTCAAAATAAAAATTAGATACAAATTGCAAAGTGTAAGAACAGTGACACAACGAAAATACGTTTGTTACTTTTTATTTTTAAATATTATTTTACACTTGGCACACCAAAAAAAAAAAAAAAAGTCAAAACCCATAGTACACTTGTGTAAGCGTGTTCACTCTCTACTGCTGCCTGTTCATTGTGTGCAGCTATTTGTGAGGTTTAATACAGAGGTGCAGCATGTCATAAAAGCACAAATAGTAGCTCAACTCTTGGTGAAAAAGCAAAAGAGTAAGATGTGACTTCTTATTCCCAGCAGAGCCATTTGTCATGCTGCCAAGACAGAGTGCGTGCAGCCTTGATGCAAGGAGGAGACTTCTCCCTGAAAGGAAGCCTCTGCTACAGTCTCAGCGGACACTGATTATTACTCCCCACGCTGGACTACACAAACACTGAGGAATAAAACATTATGGTCAGCTCACACACACACGAACGAACACAGGCTGAGGAGGAGACAGCATCAATACTGCAGAGCAGTCTGTTAGAGTTCTAGCAGCCGAGACAGTCACAGTGTTTAAATCCACACTACAAAAATCCATCTGTTTACTGCTGACTGTACACAAACAATTCTTTTTATATCCTGCGCATTTATGTGTGCGTGTCTGTGTGTGTGTGTATGCAGGAGAAAGAAAAAAGCTATTTGAAAAAACAGGGTTTGATTCGACTCTTCAAAGTCAAACATGCTGATGTTGCAATTCACCCGACACGAACGGCATTCTGAAGATTTCTTTCTTTTTTGTTATTTTTTGGAGCCTGTCATTTGAACACTCTGTCCATCAATGTTTTGTTTTGCTTTTTGTACATTTATTTATTTTTTTATTTCCATCTTTTTATTTACTTGTTTCTGCAACCGTGCAGTTTGCTAATCCTCCAAAAGAGGACACTGTGGAACATGTGATCTCCAGGGAGAGCGACAGAGAAAGGGAGAGAGAGACTGGACCAACACAGGATCTGTAGGTTTTCTTTTTCTATCACGTAAAAAGGCTTTTAAATATATACATTAATCCATTATTTAATGCTCTCTAAGTGTGGCAGTCGTTTTATTTTCTTTCATCTTTTGATTGCACACCTCTATGAATGCTGGGTGATCATGTAATTGCCTTTGTGTATTCATTTTGCAAAATACCAAATGAATCAGTGGATGGACAATGATGAAACTTCTAAAAAGTAACCATTGAATGCATATTTGCAACTGATTCCCTTTTGTGGTCAACCTGATTCAAAATGACTGCTACAGCTAATTGATGTAAGCAGACACAAAACACTTGTGGTACATGTGCTAAGATTTGGTATGCTGATAGCTGAGACTCATTCACAATAAATACTCCAGGAACTAATAAATCACATCTGATCCTCCTTGAAAAGTTAGATATTAACTATCCAATCATTCGTTTTCACAGATATTGAGCTAAAAGTTGGTAAGTTGGTAGCTGAATGTTATACACATTATTTGTGTGGTAACAGCTGTAGAAGATTTTTGTTTAAAACGTTGGCATGCAAGGTGGTCAGCGATATGTATTGCTTTAAGGACAGGTAGTTTCATTTTTGCACGAGTGCAACTTACAAAAAAATAATAAAAAGAAAAAAAAACACAGAATGGTATTAACAAAACCTCCTGAGACAGAACAATCTGCCTCGGTTACTGTTCTCTTTAAGCTTAAGCTCTCTCCTGCTCTTTAGGTCTCATCTGAAGTCTGGAGAGTGCAGCACATTGAGCCATTATTGCAATAGCGTGTCACTCTGCCCTGCATATTCAGCAGGCAGAATATCACCGGAGTGCAGGTGGAAAGAGGAAGAGAGCAAGAGGACAGGGTAATAAAGAGACATGCAAAGATGTGAGAGAAAAAGGTTGATGGATACAGACAAAGTGAGAAGAAAAAGGAGTGAGGGGTGGTGGTGGTGGTGGGGTTACACTGCTACATTAGAGGAAACAAAAACAGGAAGAGGCAGCAGCCAGGGGAGAGACGTTTCATGCCGAGGAACGTGAGCCGTTCTGACACATGGGCAGCTAAGCGAAAAGGGCCGACACAATAGAGGAAGGCAGAGAGCACTGGGAGGCATCGTGATTTACAGTAGGGCTACAGCCAGGTTCTGACGTGTCTCCATGGTCAAAGTGAAAAAAAAAAAAAGGCTCAGTGGGGATGCATTCATTCAACAGCACGGAGCTTTCTATTCCTCCACAGACGTGTTGTCGTCATTCTCAGTGAGTGCTGGGAGTTCCAGAGGAAGGTTATGCGTCGAAAGAGGTCAAGATGGAAGGGGATTTCTGAAGGACCCTCGTGTCATGCCGCAGCTGTACTTCAGCAACACCGAATTAACAAAGACATCAAATGTTTGTTTGGCAAAGGAATGTCTAAAGTGATGGTTTTGAAGTGAGTTTCTGTGGAAAGGTTATGAACAAATAATAAAAGATAGGCAGTGATTTTCGTTGCAGGACTCTAGTTTGACTTTGGACTCCAATATAGAAAGTCAAGATGTTTTTTGTGGTGAATGGCAAAGTACTTTACAATTGAATGGCTTGTGTTTTGTAGGGTAGGGCCTATTTTTTTACAGCCACCGAGGTGTACATATATGTACTTGACCGTGTGATTTACTGTAGCTGCGGCGGTGCTCTGAGGGTTTAAGGTTTGATATAAGGCATGCTTAACCGTTTGGGTTGAGCCTCGGTATGTCAGCAATTCACAGTCCAGACTCAAACTTCAAAACTAAACTGTGCAGTGCAATGATCTCTCTACAAAATATACAATAAATTGTCATCCATCAACTAACAGTTTTGACAGCATTGTACTAAAAATGATATCTGAGGTCAAGTCAGGGTTGTTTGGCTTTCAGACTAAGAAATGCATTATTTATACAAATACATTTCACACTCCATGATTTCACACTGAGGATGAAATAGTTAAATAGCTTAAAACACTTGATAGTGGTAAACATTGTGAATTGAATGATATGGATGTAAGATCCCAGCTAATTTAGTAGGTAAGTTTTTATGTCATATTTTAAATTTGTGTTTTGATGAAGGTTTTTTTTCCAGATTTATAAATTTCTTTTAAAGTCATTCCACCATCAAAAAATTCTGAAGAACCTCTGACGGGACAAAATAAATTTTGTTGAAACGTTATTTGTTTTTGTGTGGACCCCAGGAAAAATAATCTTGACCGAGGTGAGGATTAATGGGGATCCGTTTGGATAAACAGAAATATACTCTGGAATCATACAAAGAAGTTTAATAGGATGGGACACGTCACGTATTCGGCCAAAATAATAAAACGAAAGAGCAATAGGCTTGAGACATTTTGAGCTGATCTACATAAAAGGCGCACCATGCTGTTTTCTTAATAAACACGAAGTTCACAAGACAAACTAATTCTGCTGATATGGGTCAGAAGGAAACAAACATCAAAGCTCCCTGAACAACTGATGTGACAGCTAGGACGAGGAACACAGGCTGGAAAGAAATAATGTCGCAGACAGCATTCGAAACACAGTCATTAGGATTTGCTTTTGGCATTTCACATATGAACAATAATCTGAGCGAAAACAAGGCCAGACGTTGATGTGTGTGTGTGTGTGAGGTGGTGGCAGCGGGGGGGTGTACAGCAACTACCAAGTCCTACTTTCCACGTTCATGTGCACAGTTTTTGAAAACACATGTGATTCCACATCACTGCAGCAAATCGGTTCACTGAACATCGCTGCATGCATGACGTGACAAACCTGACAAACACACATGGCAAGTAAATTGGTAGCCTGCCAACAGCCTCAAGTTGGAGATTAGTACTGATATAGTCTGACTTTGAATATCGCTGGTGTTCTTGGCAGACAAGTCATGTGTTCATAACGTTACACCATGCTGTTATTACTGCCCTTTGAAGGACTAATCAAGCAATTAACGACTCTTTCGCAAGCGGTTCTGTATCTATGGTAACGGAAACCCCTTGATCCACGTGGATGGACCTCGGTGTCCTCTGAGAAATCAATGAGTCTAAAATGTGAAGTTTCTATCCAGCCCTCTGTGCCCCGGCTGCAGTATTGAGTTATTGGTGGCCATTAATTACAAGAAGTCTGACCTGGAGCTACAGATACAGGTACTGGAAAATCTTTAGTCAAGACTGTGCTCTATTTTGCATCACAAACATTTACAGTTTTGTTCCCCCTTTTCAAACAAATCTATTTATTCTATACAACAAAATACATATTTAATGCATGTTTAATGCTTGACTAACCAGCAATATGCTCATATTGATTTACTTTTATGTACTGTAAGTGTGCACCACGTAGGTCTGGTTATGACCCGCACCAAAAATCTCCAGACGTGGCATGATGATACATTCAACGAATATATTTTATGGATAACTACAGATTTAAACAACACTAAGGGTCTGCAACCTGCGACTCTGGGGCCACATATGACTTTTTGGACCAACTGCAGCGACTTCTTGAAACTTTCCAATTTGCCAATTCAATACTTCACAGTGGTTACATCTACATAAAATGCTTATTTTAATTTCAAACTGGTACATTATTAACTTAAATCCTGATCAGATCACATTAAGGTAAAACGAATAAAATAATAAGATTAGATTCTGTTGGTACATCCATAGCACACATTACTTTTTGACCTTTTCAAAACATTAAGTAGATTATATACACTCTAATATATTAATTACATTTTGGTTAATATTATAAATGTTCATCAGTTTTACATAATTAGCCATTATTGTTCGCTATTTTGCCAAAATATACAGTAATGCTAAATCCAGAGTCTTACCTAATCTGGTTAGTGCCACCACAGCTACAGTAAATCACACGGTCAAGTACACAAATGTATTTATACCTTCATGTTTGTAAAAGATAGGCCCTACCCTACAAAACCTAAAACCATTAATTGCAAAGTACTGCGCCATTCACCAAAAGAAAATTCTACACTTCCTATATCAGAGTCTCTGACAAAATGGATTTGTTTGTTCAACAAAAGAAGAACGCGCCGTTTTAATCTTGGGTCTAATCAGTTTATATACATGAGCAAGTTTCCATTTCTTTCTTCCGTCGAATAAATCATCAAAAATAAGTGGCAACTGTTTTCAGGCCTGTAAGCAAAGGCTTTTTTTCTTTCTGGAATAATTCCAGGATACATAATGCATTGTCAGACAAATCTCATTTTCCCCATCGTAATCTTTTTCCTTCACCTCATCTGGATCAGTGGAGATGACCCAATCCTGCAATCGTACACAATTTGCATCCTCAGCGTAATATCTACTGAGAAAATGACACCTGCTAGAGAGCAACAGCAATGTGTGTGAATAGTCCATTGACAGAGCCCAGGCACTAGAAGCTGGGGATGAGTCTGAACTGCGAAGCCACAGACAAGCTCCAGGCACACGCCGCTCAAATCCAAACCTCTCAGATCCAGAGGAAATGAGATGTTTGCAGTAAATGGGGCTCTTAGAAGCACCCGCAGTGTTCAATATTGATTCAATGAATCGGATTTGTAAATACGAGGAGAAGCATCAGTTTTCCACTCTGCGAAACATCAACTTCTGAATAAAAAAAACAGCTGGAAAGAGGAGCAGTAGTAAGGCAGAATGAATTTTTGGGGTTTCTTTTTTATTGGTGTGTGATGTTTCCTGTTGTTGTTGCAGCACACCTCATTTCTGTGTCTCGACTGCTTGGAAATCAAGTTTCTAAAATTTATTATTTCATGCAGTTTATGTGTATTAAAAAGGTTATTATCATAAATATCTTAGAAGCTAAAAATAATATTTATATAAAGCTTCAATCTTAGTAAAATATGTTAATTTACACATGTGAATTCAACACAAGAAATGGAAGTCCACATACAAACATTTCCTTATAAATGTATGAATTTTTTTCAAATTTATATTATTTAATCCTTACAAACAATCTGAACCAAGAA
>JAVKLF010000142.1:7342850-7359903 GCA_034783495.1 Millerichthys robustus
TACTCGCGAAATCTCAGAGAAGCTATTGACTGCAGTCTTCCATAATGATCACATGAGAATTTACACCTCTGCTGGAGTTTAAAAAAGGTCAAATCTGAGATCTGGATTCAAAAACTTAAATTCAGAGAAAATGACAGCTGCTGTTGTGTACACAAACAGCCAAAATGCAGCAGAAAAGCTAGCAAAGAAAAGAGAAAAGATGTTTCTTGAAGACAAAATCATTCTTAGTGGATGTTTTTCAAATGAGAAAAGGCCTTAAAAAAACATTTCTAAAAGACAGTTTTTTAAAGAATGCTTTTTATGAGAAAGGATTTCTCCCTGTTTTGTTTCTATTTAAATAAGTTGTAAAAGTCACAAGAGCAGTAGATATTTAAATTCTAACGCTATTTGGAAAACAACGACTGCAAAAAATTAGCTATGCATCTTTAGATTACGCTTGAACTGGTCTGTTCAGCTTGATTTTGATATAATTCTAACAGAGCTCCCTTTTGACCTCAAGATCAAGCATGTCTGTAAACAAGTAATTACGGTGGGTTCCCTGTAGGACTTGGGGGGGGGGGGGGGATTCCCTTTTATTACTTTTTATATATATCAACTATTGCTGCAGCAAAGGTGAGATCTCGATATCTTTGGTACAGGGTAAAAGTGCAAAACGATAAAGGAGGAAAAAAATATATAGAACAGGTTTCCCTCAATCAAAATGTGTCCTTTGGCTATTGTGCATCAAGGTCTATTGTCAGAGTCTATTGAAGTTGTTGGTTATGAAAATACTCATACAGTGCTCTTGCCTGTCCGAAGGCAGATTTTTGTCTATGATAACTGACTGTTTGAGCATAGCACATTTGAAAGGTGACCTTGCTTTTCTTTGAGGTTTACTCAATTAAAGTACCCGATTAAAATCAGCATATTGAAAACTGCCTGACAGGCAATTTTAAAATGCAATATTAAAACACACAACCTAAACAAGATAAAGCTGATATGGGAAATGAATCATTTAGCAAAAGAAATTAGATTCACAAATACTATATATATATATATATATATATATATATATATATATATATATATATGCAGACATGTTGGGATATACTAAAGCTGATAAGGGAAACACTTTAGCAGCTTTGGTACGTTCAGAAAAGAAGGTCTCATATTTTTGCAGTTAAATTTAAACCATAGCTGAGACAGAGTGGGTTACACTTTTATTGTTACACTGATAATGTTTGTCTAAGAAACTGACCGTCACACGGTAATTTGACATTTGCTTCCTCCTCCAGTACTTTTTAACAATTAAAAACACCATTAGATAGTAGCATTCCCTCAACAGTAGCATCCCATGTTGAACTAATTAAAGCCCTATTGCTGGGTTTTGAACTTGCCAAAGATCTGACAGGAATGACAAGCTGACTCCCACATGATGATTCTTTTATCATTTGGTTTCTGGTTTTGCCTTTTAAGGTCTTTGGTTTTTATGCTTGTTGATCTCCTGGCTGCCCATCGCATTGCTTTAAACAAAAATATTTGGAATGACTAGATTTTGCCCAAATGATCACATTTTCACTGAAATGTACCTTGTTGTTTGTGAAGAAGCCTGAACATTTCATATTCTGGCACTACCAGCAAGCTCATAATTTGTTTTTCTCTATCAACATCTGATGAATCGCAAAAAATATTTATGAGAAAATGTGTTGTTTACATTTTTCCTACTGGCTTTGTCACTGTGAGGTTCAGATTTATCATTTTAAATGAAACAGAAGACTGTCAAAAAGCTAAATCAAAAAGACATTGATGAGAATCTTGTCCTATTCTTAAATTAATAAGTGGAAGAAATTGCATTTAATAAGTAACTTACAAACTCTACTCTTGTTGATTACAATATAACAAGCTATGAAACATGCTCGCTTTTGCAAGGTTCAACACGACAATCAAACTAGCCTTGTTTTGCCTTTCCTAGTGTTTTGCTTATTTTAGCTTTGACTGTTCATTTTCAACTTTTTCAGTAATTTTTAGCAAAATTATTTAGTCCTCAACATTCACCCTACATTTTCACAGAAAATACATCAACCTTTTTTTTAACCAGGCAAGTTCCTTTGAGCTCACAGATCACTTTTGCAAGGGGAGGCCTGAGCCTAAAAACAATGCAATTTCTCAAATCTTTTTCTAGTGTGTTTTTTTTTTTCATTATTTTTTCAAAACCTCCTTGGACCCCTTAGATTTCCAATTTGTACCAGAATGCTGCTTCACTGCTTCAGGAGTTCTTTTAATTCCAGCAGAACCCCTGCCAACCCTTATGTAGTTTGATTGTATATTTAAAGTTCCCATTGGAACTAGAAGCTTCCCTAACTGCTAATCAGATGAGATGACAGCGCTGCTGGCCTTTCAGCAGCGCCTTAAGAGACACGTTTCAACTCAAAGTCTCTAATCACAGTTCGTGCCCTTTCACATGACATCAGTTTTGAATGGAGCCAGAGGTTTGGCCTCTGGTCCACAGAACTGTTTGCTGACCTTTTTGTCTGCACTGAGTAAATGATCACTAAACATATCAAGCACTATTTTTCTTTCTCTCTTTTTTTATCCCTGCTCTTGAAGCTATTCTCTATGTTTTTGCATTTCTAGCAATTGGGACATGTCCTTTTTAAGTTTTTTTTCTGTTCTACAAACCAACACATCTTCTTATATCCGAATTTTAAATTACACATAAATATTGACCAACAATTTGATATACATCTTATTTCTTTTGAAAGTTTTGCTTATGTAGATATGAGTGTATCATGGGAACTGGGTGGTTAGCGGTAGTGTAAATATCTGTGCTTTTGTTTATGACACAAATACTAAGGTGAACGCTTGTGAGCTCAGTGACATAAGTGAATGAAATGAGGAGGAGATGGTGAGATGGAAATTGGGACAGATCACCTCTGAAATTGAACATGACAAGCCTCTGATTGTAATCTCCATATGGGCCTTTGGGAATAGAGGGACTATGATGATGTGACATCTGAATGAATATGATCCTCATTTGAAAGGAAAAAGGTAGAAAGAAGCCCACGTTTCAATATTCTTTTTTTTTTATCACCTGTCCTGTCTGGCATATATGCATTCGGTTAGATTAAACTGATAGCTTTTCCAATGTCTTGACAGTTTTACTCTACAACAGGAGGGATTTTAAATAATCTTCCCGTTGAAGTCTTTATTGTTTGAAGTCACTGGACAGTGAAGGCTGAGGGAGACACAGAAGGAAAGAACAGAAAGGGGGTTGAACATATATAAAACAACAACAACAACAACAGTAATATTAACCGATAGTTGAGTAAGTATACAAAGTACATAAAGCAAAAACCTAATAAGTTACAAATTAATTGGTAACTATGTCAGCAGAAGCAGATCAACAAGAGCCACACTCAGCTTGTGTGTAATAAAGCAGCATACAAATGAGTGACACAGGTGTGTGATACGTGTGCACACACGATGAGGCAGGTGATCACACACACATCTTTACTGATGATCGGACATGGAAGTGCATTCAGGCTCATGAATGAGAGAGGGGACAGAGGTTTCTTGATTAGTTTTTGTAGGTAGTACCACAAAGGTCCACTACCCCCCAGCAAGCGAGCAGAGTCAGACCCAGCCCAGCAGAGGGCCCAACAAACCGGAGGTCACGGCAGAGCGGACACACCCACACTGCAGAGAGACCACAACTAGGATCTGTAGGCAGAAACAAAGCAGGAATGCAGAAACAGCAACTCCCGGTCAGAGGAAATGCAACAGGAACCCCAGGGAGATTTAGACCCACCAAAGCCCCCACGTCCATGGAGCCCCAGCCCGACAGCCCACCCACCAGGAGCCCGCACAGCCCCAGGACCAAGAAATAATGTGTAATGTGCCTTTATGTAATAAAATATGTGTTTTTTTTAAATAATGTATTTGGTCTCCTTTTCAAAGCTTGGACCATTGTTATTTTTAATAAAGCTGTGTAACTTTAAGTTGTTGTTTTTTCAGTAAAAGGTAAAGCATTGCTTAAATGAACACATATCACCTGCAAACTCCAACCAGAAGGGTTTCCATCCAGGATTTGATCCACCAACCTTCTTACTAAGCAACAGCTCTACCAACCGAGCCACCTGCTGCCTGGTCAAACTATATTTAAATTGTACTAGGCTTAAATATCATATCAGTGTTGATGTTGTCATGTCTAAAGTTAAACCTCTGACCATGGGTTGAAGTGCAATCATCTTCTTTATTGACAACTATGCTCAAAAGGCCTGTCATTGTTTTCAAAAGTAGATTGAACTGGCAGAGCTTTTTCCCCCAACATTCCTTTTAAGGTTCAAAATGTCAGTGCACATACATATTTATCTATACAGTACAATATGGGACACACATCTCAGCACAAGTACCTGAATTCATCATTAATTTTGTCAACTATTTTTCGTTGCAAACTTTGGAAACTTTATTACTTGTCTTTTTTTTCCTTCCTCCTTTCTGATCTTCTTAGCTAGGCTGGGAATTAGAAAGAAGTGTTGTTCAAAAACTAATTTTCTCAAATACAAACAGGCAGGATTTCAAAGGATGATTTCAAAGACTAAGAATAAAAAGTTTACTTTTTCTGTTTTGCTTAGATAAGGCTTGAAGAGGTTTTTTCCCCTTTTTTGTGCTCAATTAATGACAGTTGTCTCCTTGTTTCACTTTCTTTAATTTATATATTATTTTGAACAAAGTGTACTAATTTCTTTTGCCGTCTCGATTTCTTTTTATGCATATATCTTTGTGGCAGTCCTTTGCTGACTTTCAGTTCCAGTCCCCATGGACTCTGTCCCTCTGATTGCCCATCTGTTCTTTCTGAGTGTGTTGCAGACTGTATATATAAATATATATAAACTTAAAACTTTATGCAGATTTAAATTTGATACAGTTCTTTTTGATGCTTAGAGTACGTTTTAACCTAAAAGGAAACATTTCTTTAGAACATGACACGTCATTCATTGCAATGGAATCGACTGAAGCTGAAGACGTTTCACTTTCCGTCCAGGAAGCTTTCTCAATTTAAAATGTCTGGAGTAGTGTGGAGTTCCAAGCTTTATTGACCTGCCTGAGAGGCCTCGTTAGTGCTTAGATTCACATGTAAATTAACCTGGAACTATTCACTCCTCACAATGGAGTCATTAGGCTCTTTGTTTGCCTGGCTCACAGGAGAAATGTCTTGATCACATGCATGAAGGAATCAAACCTATTCATGTGTGTAAGTTTTTGAAAGTTGAAACATGAGACCTCCTCTTTGATTCCCTGGCAACTTCATGAGAATTTGATTGGACTCTTGTTTCATTGCTGTCCATATGAAATTCCCCTACCTATCACTGTTGTTTAACATTTTCCAACAAGGTCAAGGAGAACAGCTTAGAAAAAAGGTAACTTTAGAGACTTTCTGACTGGACCTTCAATCATGGAGTACATCTTCTTGTATTATGGAAGATTTAAACACCACTTAAAGCATAATTGTGCCTACAGACATGGTGATTCACCACAATAAAGTCAGGGCAAATTGTGAAATAATGTGCATCACAGCAGCATGTATCCCATGACACGGGTATGCATACTGACTACATTTGGTTCCGTCTCTACGGCTCTTTTTATTTCTCCCCACTCTGTTGGATTATTCGTGGGACAGCTGAACAGAGTGCCCGTGATAACTACCATTAGTATGCCACTAGCTGGGTGTTAATGTGCAGTTTCTCTAGGAACCCATTCTGCACTGTGTTATTACCTCTGTCCAGATGTCACTGGAAGGGTCGGCCATACCGCATGTATTAGTGAGTCTGGTTTTACAGCCTCATTGTCTCTTTCAGACCCTCTCATTTCCTTCCCCTCCCTATTCACCTCTGCTACCCACAGCCTGGCATTTATGTTCCTCATTTAATGCAGTGAAAAGTTTCCCATCTGAGAGTTCCTACTATTTTAACAAAATCTCCATAATTATGAACATTCTTTCCATCTTGCTAGTCTGCCTTTATTGTGTTCCACAAACCCTCAGATATATAAGGGTTAAACATATTTAGTCACATGCTGTGTGTTAGTATGACAAATAAGTGCATAGAGGTAAAATCTACCTTTTTGTCTGTCTTTATGAGGTTGTCCTCTGTGCTTGGGACGATCTGTTCTCTAATCGCCTGGACAGACAGAAAGTGGTCCAAGCTTCATTTGGTGAGTCCATTTCACGCAGCCTTGTTTCCCGGTCCTGTAGCAGATGGAGCACATTACACATCTGCAAAGGAACAAAAAAAAGAGAGAGGAGGGCCTGGTATGAAAAACAGCTCATTTAGGTCCAGAGGTCATGTACGTATGTGACAGTCCTCCACATAACTGCTTGCACACCTACACCCCAACAACAAATTTCCGCTTAGAATCTAAAAATGAAATTTAAAAAAAGATCCAAATTATAGCCATCTATAACTGATTAACTTTTGGAGTTAACAAGGTTCAAGCACAGTTTGATTCTGGGCAAGCTTGAAGTGATACAATAAGTGCATGGGTGTGATGTGGTAAACCTTGTTTACCGAATGGGTAAGAAATTTTAACTGGTGGGTATGAAAAGTCAACCACAGCGTTCCAAAAATACAAAGTGAGGTACAAGTCGGTGGATGGACAAACTAATTGACACGATTGTAACAAACATTATTTATGGTAGGTTGCATGGGTCCATGTTGAGACCAACAACATTTCATTAATAAATTAAACCATTTAATTTATAAATGAAGGGTTGTGGGTTAATAACAATATAATTCCAAATAATGATATTGTTATACTTTAAATTTCACAATGAGTGGTGGAATTCATGTGAAACATTTTGTTGTACAGGAGTCATATCCCAGTGATGCCATCATTACGGACATGTAGGTACGTAATCTTGATAGGTTTTTTAGGCTTGAGTATTTTCAGTATACTGTAGCACAAAAAGTGATGAAATTGCTTACAGTGGTTGTTGAACCGGATGCTAAAGAAAATACAGCAGAGGATGAAGGCAGCACAAACAATGAGATGCACAACCCTTATTTAATTTTACAACATATGGCAAAATGTAAGCTATGACCCCGACAGATTGCAACCTCAGTAAAGTTATCCAGCAGTACCTGAAAAATGTAGGACAAGTAAATGAATGAATTGGAGAAAAAGTTAAAAGGAGGCTGGAACTGGAAAAGAAAATGTATAAGACTGTATACGATGCAAAAATTAAAAAAAAAAGAAAGAGAGGAAATACCAGCCAAACAGTAACCTAGGAGCAGTAAGTAGAGCTGCTGGTTAAGCCTGATGGATACAAAGAAGATCAACAATCTAAACCTCTTAGGGTCAAAGACGAACAAGAGAAAACTCAGGAGAGACATGTCAAAATCCATGAAAGGCCAATTAAAAGCAGAATCAGAATGGTGATGAGCAGTGTGAAGTGGAATGAGACAAAGAGCAGGAAAACAACTCGAAGCTGGATCATAATTACCAGGAAGATTCTCTGATCACTTGTCAGCTGTGATGCTGATGAGAGAACAAGTCGAATGAGTTTTAATTAGACGTGTTATTTGAAGGTTTAGCCTTCCTCAACCTGCATCGATGCTTTGGGGAAAAAAAAAATCTGATGTACTTCTTATGTTAACTGTGGCATATAAAAAAAAAAAAGAAATTCTTATCTTTTTTTCATTTTCCTGTTTCTTGTGGAACACATGACTGTAATGCTTTTGCAACACTGATAATTTGTAAGAGAGAAAAGTTTTACATATTATTTGAAAGTTCTTTTTTAATGGTAAGGTGGTTCTTGAGGCATAGATGTTTAAAGATTTAAACTATAAATTTTGTGAATCTTAATTTTTGTCTGATCAGTATGTTTCTATTACATTCTCATTCAGTCTATTTTTAATACTGAAAGTCATCTTTGCTGGAGTTTTTAAACCTCTAGCAAATTTTACAATAAATTACATTTTATATGACAAGGCTTAAACGTTGCTTACAGTGTTGATTTGATAAAAAAAGGGTGCATTTAACATTTATTCCTATTTACTTTTATCTAGCTCCGTTAAGCACATCTTTTTTTTTTTTTGGCACCACAGAAGCTGCTTTAATCTTAAAAGACCTACCTGAGGAAAGGAATTATCAGGAACTGCATAATTTTACAACCTGTGGCTGTAATAACAGGGCTTTGGGTTATTCCAGCAAAAGATATGATCTCAAGGTTTTATCCTAAACAGTCTGCAAACTCATAGGATACTTTGTACAGAAATCGAAATATATGCAAATGAAGCTTGTGTTGCTGCACAAGGATGTCCGTAACCCCGGCATTGGTTTGTGCATTTAAAGGGGTTTCAATCTGCTTCTTCAAGGTGGGGTCCACAAGACCCACTAAAATATGCTTCAGCATGTTGGATTTAGAAGAACCTAAGTGAACAAAGATGCAGTCATTTAGGTTCATAATCAAGTTGGTCATTTCTGTGATAAAATAAAATACATTGTGTTAATTATCTAAATTGAGTTTTTATTTTTTGGATATGAGTTTGAAAAGGTTAAATTGGTTTGGCTAGACAGCTGGGGATGTGTTTATGGTGTACTAATAAATATATGCAGGGTTTTTAATATTGTGGATTTCTTTTTTGTTACTTTTTTCCATTCAACATATAGATTACTTGGCTAGAGATGAGGAAAAATGCAAGTTTTATACTTCAGAACAACATACAAAGTTTTGTTCTATTTCACATCTAAAATGTCTGAACTTACTTTCTTACAAAAAGAGGAGCATTAATAGTTCATTCTTTAAAAAATACATTTAAAATTTATCATTCTGAAACTTTGATTTAATTGGTTTTAAAAGGATCATAAAGAAAAAAAAAAGATAATTTTATCCCATGTGTAATGCGTTATCATTAATAAATTCCCAGGGAAATTAAAGTACCCAGTAGTAAATCTTTAGGAAACCATGCTGTACTTGGAAAGGCGTAAAACGTCCATGCCTGAAGACTTAAAATTCCTTGTATTTTTTTATATTCCCAAGGAACATTTGATTGATCCTTAATCAAAGCAATAAATTCCCTCTGGGGGAAAAAATGTTGCTGCTCTGTCTATGAAAGCATAATAAATGTGATTCCTCTAATAAATAAATGTCTCATTGTTTATGACAAAAAGCAGCCCCTGAATTTGGACACAGCCATCGTCTCATAGTAGACACAGTATTACCAGCTTTTAATGGAGTTTGATAAGGGTCAAAATGTGGGTTTGTATGAGGCCGACTGCTCATATTGTGCAATTGCCCTGCATTAGGGTATACATGTTATAATCAATGAGTACATGATGGCACCCACGTGTCTTCAAGTTTTAGTTGACTCTTGTCAACATTGTCACATTGTGCCCAAAGCTTTACCCCCATGACATCTGCACCCTTCATCTGAGCACAAGTATTGGACTCTTTACAACACTGCCATCCTACATTGTGTCTTTACTGGAATCTTCTACTTAACTATTGGCACTATGGGTTGAAGTCCCATGTAGGTTGACATTAACACCAGAGCATTCATGACTGATAGTTATAATGATGTTGTATCTGTGAGGCAAGGACTGATGATAAGTGGTGTTATAATCAGCAATGGATATTGGTTCTGTATTGCGTTGACTGGCCATTGTGTGCAGGTTGAGGGGGTTGGATCAGTCCAGCCTAGGTTGTAGAGAAACAAACTGGCTTTATTCCTGGTGTCATGGTGTGGAGGGCCAAAGGTTCTGATTTCAGGTTACCTCTGGTAGTGATTCAAAGGAGTTCAATGATACGGATTTATGTCTGTGTCTTTCTGCATCTATATCTTACCTCTTGTGAGACAGCACTTTGAAACAATGGTTCAGCCAGATATTACTCATCCATGCACCTATCTATAGCCACATTCACAAGACAGTTCCTCAAAATGGCCACACAGACAGGTCCATCTTTGAGCTCTCTCTGGTCATTCATAAATCATAGGTGAAGCTGGCCAGTTCCCACTTCAGCAATTAGCGTTCAGAAAAGAACCTGGCCGAGCAGAACACAAAGAGGGGTGGGAACAGAACTCAGCTGTGCTGAAGCGGAGCATTATGCATTTATTGTGTGACAAAACATTCAAATAATTTACTTTAGGGATCTTCTTTGTTGTTAACTATTCTTTTTAAAGCTAACTACAAAGTTGCCTGTATTCCCTCTGTAATAAATCTGTTGCTAATGTCATTGGTTCATACTGAGCAGAGACACCACAGGATCTTTTTTTTTTTTTTACAAGTCGGCTTGCCTGGCACTGATATTACCTCCCTTGGCGGCACAGAGGGGAGTCAGAGGCAGGTTCTTTTTGACACCCTTGCCACCTCCGTGTGTCTCCTGCATGATCCGAGGGGGACAGAACATGCACCAGTCTCAGACCGAGCTGTCTTGTGAACGAGGATGAACTGCCTGCATCATATTGAGGGCCCCCTGTGGTCACCCAGGTGCCATGAGCTTTCCCTTATCAATCATGTATGAGATAAACTCATATCAGCACAAAGTCAGTGTTGATCTGTTGGTTTTTGAGGGCCAGTTGCATCAGCTTTGAACCAACTTGCTGTAGAATTGGACAAAACCATATAAATGTGTTCTGCACCAAACCTAGGTATGAGGGGGTGTCACACCCTACTGACATGCTACCAGCAGTGTGCTCATGTTGCAAACTCCATTGTCCCTTTGATCTGATACAGTCACATGAGCTTTTAACACACAGTTTCATTTATTTTCCAAAAGTTTCACTTGGATGCTTAACTTTATGTTTTGTCAGCAAACCTCTGGGCTTCTATTTGGTTAGATTGCTTTAACACAGAATGTCAACAAAAGAACGAGCCACCACTTTTTGAAGATGCACTGGTCTCAAAAAGACTAGCTAAATTCAGATGACAATTCCTAAAAGTCCTGCAAACACCACTATGAGCTCACAGAAACATTTCCAGCATCTGATGTTAGAAATTACTTTTTTATTTTGAACATATTGATTGTAAGTCATGAGCAGCCTTCTGGCTGATCATGATTCTAGGCTACATCATACAAAAAATATTTATAAATAATTGCTGTACTCCTGATCAATAAGGCAGTCAAATATTTCATCAACACTTAGCCATACCAGTTTCAGACAAATTACTTTTTTTCCCCGTTTCTGTAGCACTTACAGCAACATAAATCATTTTAGAGGTTTCAACTTTCACCAATATTCAGCAAAGATTTGACAATTTACAAAATGTCTGGCACACTGTATTTTACAAAAAAATATATGTATTCCATAAGAACATTGGCTCTTGGAGGGAAGCCTTAAAAAGTAGTTTTCACAAGCAGAGAAGTGCCGCAGGGGTGAAAAGTGAGATGACCAAAGAGAAATGCCAAAGGAAAGCGAGGCGTTCCTTCATGTTTCATGAGGCCCTCGGCTGTTTGAAATTCATTTTCTGGGCTTGACCTCTATACACTGACAGCGAGCTCCAAGGATCTGCATCAAAACTTTTGAGATAGAGCTGAGAAATTTCACACAAGCTTGTTTTTTGGTAGGTTTCACCACTGCACATCTTTCCGAGCAGGAGTGTGTTCACAAATATCACAAGCCTGAATAAATTCAGTTCTTTCATCTTTTTTTTCCTCCTCTCCATTCTCTGAAATAAGAAATGTGGCTACAGTTGTTATAAATTATTGCAAAACAGAATAAACTTTCAGAGGACTAATGATACCAGTGAGAGATGTCAAACAACAAAAAAAAGTGGGCATAAAAACAGAAATTTTACTCTTGTAAAGTTCTCAGTGGACTTAAAATTATTAGGACATAATTTAGTGGAAGCCAATTGGTCTGTTAACATTTTCCAAAGTTAGCAAAAAAGCTATGTGGCTAAATGAGAAGCACTGTTATTAGTGGAATAGCGGAACTGTGCCTATCACTGCTTATCCTTATCCACTGTGTAATATCAGCTCAGACCATCTTCTGGCACCGAATTGTACTATAACCTTGGTTATCACTTGGATGAAAATAATATACTTTGTTTGTTACGGAGTTCTAGTGATCCAGGTAGCCTATAAGTTCCCAACCTCCTATGAGGAGGATATGTTTTGGATTATGTCTGTCAACTTGTTCCACCTTTTGCTGATCATATTTATAAAAAGGGGAATAATTATTTGTAACTCACCTGCCTGCCCACTCTCCACTGGGAACCAACCTTCTTCTCACTGGATTGCAGGAACATTAACCCCAGTCCTCTAACCTAGAAAAAAAAGGAAAACACACAAGTTGAATTAAATATTGTTGCTGCACAAATAACCTTTGATACTTCTCAAAATGTAAGCATCATTTCTCCTCTCCTCAGCTGGAGACTTCTAGACCTTCATAATTATCCACAACCATTTTAGGTGTCTTGTAAGGATGATAAATAAACCCCTTAAATATTCTCTCGGTGTTGGAGTATCTGTGTCGGCTACTTATGTATTTTTGTTGCTGCTATGACAGTCACGCAGTAAAATTGGTTTAATTTTTGTACACCTCAACTATGAAATGTTAAAATTACAAAATTGCAAAACAATAGTGGAATAACTCTACTTTCAGCTTTATGTACAAGTTTAACACTGACAATGTGTGCAGGTTGGTCATAAAACTATAGCTGTTTAAGCACGTTACCATTTGAAATGATGGAAGTGTGATTGGTCTGCACAGACCTGCTTTATAATACAACCAAAGCGAACATCTTTCAATAAAAAAACAGTTTCTTCTTTTTAAATTGAAATTCTCTAAGCTGACATTGTTCTCTCTGGTAGCATTAAATATGTATTAGTTATCAACTCAATTGTTGAAAATCAAATTTTCCTACTGCAGTTTACTTTTTGTGGTTGATGTCATCAAGGTTCTTTTTGCAGTCTAACAGGATATTCGAGCTGCAGTTTAAGTAATATCAAGGCAACCTACAGGATTGCAGTGACAGCAGTCACCCTGATGCCCTCTTTTTTGCCTGTTAATATCCTGTGAAATCCAGCAAACTTAATTTGAGGGAAAGGAGCTGAACCTGAACTAAGCGGATTGAATTAATAAATGTATTTTCCATTTAATGGTTTGACTTCTCTAAAGCCTGTTTACAGCCACCGAATGATCTGCCTTTAAGTAAGGTGCATGCTAAAATCTGCTTACAGTTGCCTAAATCTATTATCTCAGCTCCTCCTTATGGCAAGTCACTGACATTGTGTAATGGAGAGGAACGATTGTCTATAGGCATTCATGTGTAGTGCCACGAGGTACCAGCACCCTTATTTTACATCTATTTTAGCTGCCTGTTGGACAGCTTGTTCAGACGAGCCATAAAAACGTAAAAAGTTTGTTTTTTTGACAAAGCTGTGGAACAAAACGAGTAACATTTGCCCACTGACAGTTCTACTCACCAGGTAGCTGTCAACAAAAACCCAGTCAGGTTCAATTCTGACCTGTGCTTGACATTTTTCGACACGGGCACGCTCACTTGCTGTTACACTTCCGGTGGCTTCATGTTGGGTTATCTGTCAGCGGACCTGCCTCAGCTCAGTAGCAGCTTAGTTGTGCTCCCAGACTTGAATAAATGTTATATGGTGATGTGGCTGTAAACAAGCTTGCTTGTTCTAGCTGTGTATATTAAATGCCAAGAGAGTCTTTGCTTTCCAGTGCTACACACCAGCCTGACAAAAAGTTGCATTCGTACCCTCAAAAAAACCCAAAAAACTAAACAGGAGTGTGGGGAAATAAGACCCAATACTAGAAAACGTTTTTTCTGGCATTTAAGGTGAGTGACATAGTGAAGTTGAATCCTGTATCTTTTCCATCAGTAACAACTTTCAGCTTTTGTTAAAAACTAATAGAGTGATCAGACTATAAAAACATTTGGTCACCGTGAAAAAAGTGGTTTGGCTGAGTATTTAATATACTGCTGCTGCTTTTCATGATTTTTATTGAAGAAACAAAAAGGTGTAGTTGCAAAAATCCACAGTTGTATAATAAAAGTAAATAGTGTGCAATTATCCCAGATTATCTTCTCTGAGTGTTGCAAAACAGAAACAGGGCTTCCATGCATGTTTATATAAGTGCCTACTCTTTGTAAATTTGCATTTGAATTTTTACATAAACGTGTGTTTCTGTTCATTGTTCTTTGGTTTCACTAACATGAACATAATACAAAAAGAGACTTGATAGGATAATTAACAAAGAACTGGTAAAAAGACTGCACTCTGTGACAAACTATCTGCAGCCAGGAACAAAGGTGTGGGAAGTGAGGGTGCTTCAGAACACTCTGGTCAAACCTGGAAAAATGCACGTGCAATCACAGCTTGAAAACTGAAGGAAAATAGAGAAAACCGGTTATTAATCTGATTACTATAAATTATTGTTTATGTTTCAATACTATATTGATATTGGATTTGGCAAATGGGATAATAAAAACCAGCACTCACATGCACCCCCAGCTAAAATATTGTTCCCATCTCTGTGGCCAGGAAACTGACCTGTAATGACACCTTGTATTCATGTGCATAAAAAAAACAATGTTTTTTACTATTTTTGGATGTATGATATTAAAGCCATGAAGTCCCATTTATGGGCGGTATGTTGTATTTTTGGGGTTAAAGTTAGCAATGACGGTTTTTAACCTAAGCCCCATTCCTAGCACCCAATCAGGGTGTCACATGACCTTTCTTTTAGACATGAAATTACTAATTTCAGCTAAACATATTAGGAAATATGTATATGTATGTATGAATATTTGGACATACCGGTAAAAACTACAAAAGTCAACATTTAAAAACAATTAACTGATGTGTAATCCTTTTCTCCCAATGGTAATCTCCCATTTGTTGACATAAAGTGGGTGGAACTAAAGCCCAACAGAGAGGTCAGTCCTGTTCTGGCTTCAGGTTCCCAGTGAGTTTAATTTTGTGCAATGATCAATGTTTGTGCTAAATAAGAAAAAGCATTTTGTTATTGAAAAAGTTGTTCTTAAATATAAAGTTTAGTTAATTTACATTATATGGTGGGATAAAAAAAAGTATTTAGTCAGCCACTGAAACACCACAACTTTTATGTGCCTGAACGTCACAATGTGCGTTATTTAAATACAGAGTATTGCGTTATTAAAAAAATACATGTCCTTGAGTACCTTCCAGTAATGCCAGGGTGCTTTAAAAATAAACAGACAAAACAAAAAACATGTTTTTTATGTTAATTGAAAATGTGTGCAAGGCCACCACTGTCTGATTCAAAAATCACTTGTTTACAATGACTACAGGCAAAAGATTTGACTAATTATATTATTTGCCCTGGCTTTGATTGTGAGATGGATTTTGATGCATGTAATAGGTGCTAAAATGGTTTGACTGGAAAATGAACAAAAGCTGTTTAGTTTGTAAATACCAGGCATATCTAAGATCAGTGACAGGTTTTCGAGCCTTGGGAATGCTCTTTGTGTTTTTTGGTCAACGGTCACGTCAGTGTGCATGCATGTGTTAGAAAGAACATCAAATCCTTTGTAAAAATAATAAAAGAAAACTATTTATCTCGCAGCTTAACAAATTCATCAACTTCACAGCCTCTTCATTTTAATTCTAATCCATTTAACTTCAGGCTATTTGGTAATTCTGGAGACAAGATTAATTAATAGGATATCACACCCTTGCCATTTTAGACATTCTACATAAAAAAAAGAAAATCTGCTGTGCATTCGACATCAACATGTTTAATGAGTCTGCTAATTAACCAGGGATAATAGCACACACCACATTGTGGCTGGGGTGTGTTTTGCCCAGCAGTGCAAACCTATTTGTTTCCGTTCCCAGTTATTTATTTATTTAGTTGTACACATTTTTTTCTCCTCTCCCAAAGGAGAGATATGTGAAGCCTTTGCTGGATCCCTATCTCTGCCTCCCCCAGAGGCTATGGCACGCATCTAATGTTTTGAAGTTTTATCTGATAAAAGAAAATGACTTTCAGGCTGTGCTTCCCAACACCCTCAGAAACTGTCTGTTTTAGTTTCACTGTAATTGCAGTTATCCTGATTTAGTATGATTAGCAACCAGAATATATTACTTTATTTTTTTTGTTTAGGTTTAGTATAAAGTCTAGCAATAGTCAACATTTGAGCCAAAGTGCCAGCATGACAAAACTGTAAATCTGCACAGAGTAGGATCCAGAGTACCCCAGACTCAAACGAAGTCAAGTTACAGAGCTGGTCACTCCACCACCTCTCAGATTTAGTCTCACACAATAGAATGGAGGACATTCATTAACTTGAAACCTCCGTTGTGATTAAAGAGCAGATCAAAATGGAGTAGAACGTGTTGTGCTGGGCCTTCAAAATCATTAGTATTTTCCTATCAATCCTAAGAGGCTGCATGAGTACATATTCCATTTTTATATTCTCATTGATCCCACTTCAATTATTTTCATTTCAAAAGATACCACAGAGGTTGTTAAGTGTCTTTGTATTTGCATAACTAAAATGTCCTCCACCTTGTTTGTGTGTGTGTGGGGGGTGGGGGGGGGGGAATACATACTTTGTTACATTTGAGGACCTTTCTGAATAAAACCACCTCCATTATCAAGGCCAACTGTTCTTACATGGAACAAAGCCCTGTCCAATTACAGAGAAATGTCATTTTGGATTTTTAAGTTTAAAACTAATGGTAGTATCTCACTAGGCTGCAATGGTTGGAGACTAGTACTTTGCAACTCAAAACATCAAGAAAACAGGGAAATTTTCCATTGCATTATCATAGAATTATATAAGGATAAGGATAGAAATATGTACTTTTGTGCATTTCATGTGTGTACACACTGGATGTGTATGCATGGGATGTACCACTGGAAGGGTGTTTCAATTTAAAATTACGACCAGTACAACCCGGAGAGAGCAATCCACCCTTTTCCGAGGTTTCATTGCTCTCTCCGGGTTGGGGATGAGGTCCTGCCTCAAGTGGAGGAGTTTAGGTATCTTGGAGTCTTGTTCACGAGTGAGGGAAGAATGGAGCGTGAGATTGACAGACGGATCGGTGCAGCTTCTGCAGTTT
>JAVKLF010000142.1:7360502-7370780 GCA_034783495.1 Millerichthys robustus
AGGTGGCTGGGGAAAGAGAGGTCTGGGCTTCCCTGCTCAAGCTGCTGCCCCCGCGACCCGACTCGGATTAAGCGGGAAATAATGGATGGATGGATGGATGGATGGATGGATGGATGGATGGACCAGTACAACTGGGCCGCAGCAAAAAAAAAGCCTGCAAAAATGCAATGAAATATTTTGCCGTCTGTTGGCTACTTTTGAACCCTGTTCAGCTCTCCCCAGTGGTGGGATGCCATAATTTTGCAGGTCAAATATTCTTTCAGCAAGGCAGATGTGGTTTATGGTCAATGCTGACTTTAAAGCAGCATACACATATTTTAGGACATGAATATATCTTTGAAGCTTTTGCGAATTACATAAAATCCTGTGGCAGACCACATTTGGCCTGCAGACCTGGAGTTTGACATGCGCTGTACAGGAAAGAGACAAAGGTGCATTTTATGGGATTCTACAGAGAAGCTAATGATTTTTTATAAGACTAAAGATGATTTTTTGCGGGCAACAACTTTTAACCTGACATTTGAATAGTTTGAACTTTCAGGATTTATGTAAATGACAGGACTGAGTAAGTAGAAAACCGTGCGATACGTGTGTACGTTGTGCATTGATATAATAACTTTAGCCTTTGAGACATGTACTAAGCCTTTACAAAACAACTCATTCAGTGCTGAATAAAACAGCAGTAATGAATGACTAATGTTTGCTTGTGTTCCCAGATCAAATTGTGACATTTAGCTGATTGGTTGCAGCACTGAGTGTTCTCAACTTGAATAAGGCAGATGGTTGTCACTGCTGACGCTGTATAGTTGTCACCAAGAATAATAGGTTAAAGTGGATTTTTAAGAAAAAAAGACATAGATGAGGCGAGCTTAAAGAGATTTTGTTGTTGTTGTGGGAAGTCTAAAGCTAAGAAAAAAAGAAAAGTGGATAATAGAAAATGGAAGGATGTAGGCTGCTGTGCTGGCACCATTTGAGCAATTTTCCCAGTGGGACGGTTGTTTTGGACGTTTGAGCTTTTTACCCTGCAGACAGTGACAAGAGCCTGCAGGAAACCAAATAAATGATATAGATTTTAAAACAAAAACAATTTTGCATTCCAACTTTGGGGGCATGCCCATTGATTTCTTTGACTTTGAATTTGGAAGTTCGAACTTTTCAATACAAAACAGAATCAAAATGCACCAATGGATTTTTCATATCATAACTATAAAATCCTTTTAGATTGCCCAGTTAAAGTATACCAAGACCACATAATACTGTACAAATGTTGTTTTAAGGGAACTTTGGCTATATTGTACAAAACACACACTAAAAAGAAGGATGAGAAAACCAATGATTTTTTTCTTGTTTTCCCAGACCATTCTTTGCAAATACTTGAGATGGTTGTGGGTGAACATCAAATAGTTTTGTGAAGTACTCAGATCAGCCCATCTGACACCAATAGCCACATTCCAAGTTACTTAAACTATCCTATCCATTCTGATGCTCTCTTTAAACTTCAGAAAGTCATCTTCATCACATCTAGATGCTAAAATGGACCAAGTTGCTCTCATGTAATTAGCTATTACGTGACATGACAAACAAAGTGTATACGTGACTTCGTTTAAAATTGGCACACAAAACATTTGTTTGTGTTTCAACGAGAAGGTTTTTTTAAAAAAAGGTTTAGAGGGTGAGGGCAGGAAAAAATAAAAGAGGGTATTCAATCCAGCAAAGGCAAAGTGTTTTTAGGTTAAGGAACTTGATAAATTCTGAAGATGTAAGTAAGGTGAAAAAGCAGTAGGTTAAAAAAAGGAGCAAAAAATATTGCTTTAGCTCAAGGAGATATGGGCACTGCCAATTCAAGATGAAGGTTAAGAGAGCAGGAACTGGTCAATAGGAGGGGCAAAGGCTCCTTCTCTTCCTCAAAGGGTGAACCGCCTTCTGATTCAGGGGTCTATTAAATCTCGCCATCATCTCAAAACCAGTAATCCTGCCAAGTGACTGGAACCCTTCAATCACTGTGCTCAATCTCTCTGCCACAGCCTGGCGATAAGACTTGGCTCAGAGGGATTTATGTTTTGCAGGAAGCTTGTTATTTTTGTTGAGCCTCAGAGACTTTCATTACAAGCTATATTATGAAATTAGCAGCAGAACTGCCAGTTCACAATTTAAAATCAAGCAATACATATTTATTCTAAAGCTTTCTACACATTCAGAGCAATTTTGTCCACCACAGCAATGCACTTTTTTCCAACCTTTTTTTTAAAACATCATTGTACAGATCATGTCCTATAATGGGTAACTTTACACTGCTGAAGATAGAAGTGGGTGAAGCCAATTTTGATAGTTTCATGTTTTTTTAACAACTAAGCTTGGTGTTTTTGTGCCTATTGTGGAAATTTGTCAGTTAATTTTTGAATGATAAACATTTTTCATGCTATTAAACGTGGGCAATAATGTACATGCAACAACATGCAATTTTTGGTTGCACAATCACCTCACAGAGACAACTTCTCATTTCTCATTGACCATTAACTAAGATTAAGTGGTGGACTTGGAAAACGGCAGCATGGAATGAAATGTGAACTGTGACCCAGAAGCAGGCCCAGCTGACAAGGATGAATGTCTTCCTGTACTTTCGTTAATAAAACATACTGTTGGGCTGCAGAAGGGACACAGTCAGTGACCGATTATGTGATTTATCCCCAGTTCAACCCAAACTGACTCTTTGCCACCTCAAATGCAAATCTCTTCAGTTTGATGGATCCCATATTAAAAAGGAATGCTATGATTTTAATGCCTTGTGAGTTAATAGTGTCATGAGAGGTGGTGAAAAGAGGATTTAAATTCAAACACAAGTCCAGAGGCAGACAGGGGTAAGCCACAATACACTGCACTTCAGAATAAACAAAGGCCATTGTAATGGCAGGATGCACCGCAAACTAAACCTAAAACTGAAACAAATGAAACTGATCCTAAATAAAAAGGAACATAAAAATTCAAACAATAATAATCAGTGTTCAGATTTACTACAAGTGTGCTGATTGGAAACTCAGACCAGGTGTGAAACAGAAACTAAGTTAATTTGATTGCACCAGGGAAAACTCTTACAAAATTAGAAACTAGCAGTCTTTATCACCTACAACCTTGCACGATCAAGTAGTACTGTTATGTAACTGTGCTTCCCCACTTAAATGAATAAATATTCACACAGAGTTATTTCAACTGGATTCCACTCAATGAACAAACAATCATCCTTTCTTTTTTTCTCTCCTTTTATTTTCAGTCACTTTTCAGTCCTTTTTTCAAGACAATTTTTCAGGTGAAATAAACTTAAATACAAAAGCACAGAATCAGGTCTGTAATAGTGTAAAGAATACTTGTGTTTGTTGTCTAGATAAATTTATTTATCAATGACTGAAAGACCAATAATCTGAATAAATCAATTTTCATCAACCGCATTAAAGTTCAAAACAACTTATGGCTATCTTCAAACTCAGTTAAGTACTTCATACCAATCTTCTTTTCCAGAGAACTTTGTAAAAAGTGCTACGAAGAAATACTTCCATTATTTCATGATGCCATAAATACACACTAAACAAACTGTTACATATTATATATCGGTCAGCCAATAAGTAACAGAGTTTACCTTAAACATTCAGCAAACGCAAACAAACTCACTTAACAATTGTTCTAAACTAAGCAATGCATAACAAGAGTTACTAATTTGAAATGTTGGGGCCACATCCTAAGTAGTTGGCTCTGTGACTGCATTAGTTGCAGTACCATCTCAGAAGCAACAATGTCCAGTATTGTTTCAAAAGTTTGCTTCCTTACCGGTTGCATCTCTGGTTCTTGTAAAGGTCTCTTAGTTTTGCATAGATTCAGTCATGTTTGGTGAATCTCCTTCCATGGTACTCAAGTAGTGTGCATCATCTTTTTAGTTCCCATGCCTTCAGGTTATCACAGAATGGTTCCTATCCTCTAGCTTCCAAGCTCGACTTGACAAGTACAGAATCCCTCATTGCCTCCAAAGTGTGCCCCATCAGTGAATGAAGGCAATCTAAAGCACTGATTAGACTATAGAATAATCTAATGAGATTAGCTTTGCAAAGACATAGTAGAGTGTTGTATGATTTATGGATAAATGGGTAAATGAGGACACAGTCTATTTAACAGTTGGTAGTAGGATATTATGTGTGACAATTGGGAAATCTGGACCTTCCTCCAGTCTAGCCATTATTTTGTCATCAAACATCAAGCAACATGGTCTTCTGTAAAGAAGAAGTGCAGAAGCTACTTTGATGAGAATCCCAGTCAGAAACAGCCAAGATACATGATTATTCACAAATATAATACTAGAACACAAATCTGGCTCTGCTCTCTGTAGAGAGTTAGCAAAACACACAGTGCAGTGTCTGTGGAACTGTTTTAGCCCGGAGTGTATAAAGTAAGGCTCAGATTATCCTCAATTGTCATTCCTGTCTCATAACCTCCCAGTTCCCATTTACCTTCCTTTAGTTTTTGATATTTCATGCTTTACTTGCAGCCACAACACTAAACCAAACTGGTAGAAATCAACAACTTCACAAGTGAAGCATCTGCATTCAACAATGACATTGCCGTATCGATGAGACAGAAATAAACATGGTTTTGTGAACACACACCTCAGCGTCTGTTATTATACTAGCATCTGAACAGTGAAATGACAAATTCGGGAGACATTTGTGAATTAAGTCGCCTTTAGTTTGCTGGTGCACACCCGCGGCTTAATTCTAATTGTGCACATGGTCAGCCTATTTCAAATGCACCACCATTCAGCTGCCTAATTAGTTTGCTAAGTCCCTTCATAAGGAGCTATCGACCCTCATTCCTGTTGGGGGTGAAATAAAAGATCTGAATATCCTTCTTTAGTTTTTAGTAGCCTCCCTTTCAATGAACACACACAAACACATGGACACTTCAGTCGAAGTGATTTTTTTTTCTTTTTTCAGTCCTTAGTATGAGCATTTTGGTGAGACACGACCGCTATGTCTTCCTCCTCCATGCATGCATTCTTATTCCCCTTGCATGGTTACAGAGTTCTGTGTACAGATGTGTGGTGGAGGGATCCTCATTATTTTTCTCTGGTGGTGGAATCTCATTGGTTGAGAGTGGGATCAAAGGCAGACGGCTTCATCTCTGTGCAGAGGAGAGAAAATGGTGGGGAGCCTTGGCAGCCGGCACTTCATGGTAATCTCCCATGAATGCAGCCTCAGCACTATCCCATTCTGCAAGTCTCTCAAACCCCCCCAACATACACACACACACACTACACACACTGGAGCTGCTCTTGAACCAATATATAGCTCTGGGGCAAAGGAAAGGGACAGGATAAGTGAAAAAATGAGGATATATGGGGAATTGCTTGGTAGAGAGATGCTTCTGTTGTGATTCCTACCAGAACTACCACCGTCAACTCTTTTTAACGTCCGTCTGTCATCTCTTTGTTTGTTTATGCCCTGTCTTGGTGTCATTGCTTCTTCTTTTAAAGAATTATTACTTATATCATACATGTGTGTGAAACGCTTTCACAAATCCCTTTCAAGCCAGACCTGTGACGTCTTCTCACGTCAGTGTAATTTATGTGATTACTGAGAACACACGGTGGATGTGGGTTGTAGCTAACACACCAATGTTACACCTCTGAGTTACTTAGGCAGGTAGTCACAGAGCTGAAACAACTGCTACATGAAAAGATAAGCCGGTGGTTTCCAAACGTTTTTGCTTCTGACCTACAAAATGAGAGACAAAGGCTTGCAACCTCTGGCAATAACCGTTTTTAATGTTGAAATCATGACAAACAGCAAACAACTACAGTTTTATTTTTAGAATTATTATTTTAGTGAAAAAGTTTGATTTTGTCAGAGAACCTGGAAAAAAACCTTGTAAAATGTTGCCATTTATTACCTGATGTACACAATATGATAATAAAAGAAAAGGGTTTCTTTCACAACTTCAGTTCAGTGACATTCATTTCAGTAATTTGCAAAACATTAATAATAAAATATAGGTTTACTTCTTAGTCATTCTATTCCTTTGCTAAACTTCTTTGTTCGCATTTTATTTTATGCAAATACCCATCCATCCGTTACCTGCTTCTTCCTTTCAGGGTCACGGGGGTCACTGGTGTCCATATCCAGCAGTCACAGCCAGGGGCGGGGGACACCCTGGACAGGTCGCAAGTCCATCACAGGGACACATAGAGACACACAAGACAGAAAACCATTCACTCTCACCTAGGGACAATTTAGATTTCCTAACAGTCATGTTTTTGGACTGTGGGAAGAAACCGGAGTACCCGGAAGAATCCCACGCAAGCACAAAGACAGAATGCAAACTCAACGCAGAAATGTTCCCGGCTGGGATTCAATCCTGCAACCTTGTTGCAGGGAGGGAACAGCTCTACCAACTGAGCCACTGTGCCGCTCTATGAAAATACCATGAAAGATAAAATTAGCATTTAGTATATAGTATACAATGTATAATGTAACATCAATAAATTCCAGTTAGTGCCAATGTCTGTTTTGAAAATACAATATTGTTCTTCATAGCTGATACATTGGCATTCAAAATTTCAATTTTCATGCAAAATGAACATAACAGTTTGTTTCTTTTTAAATATACATCTTTTTTGCTTGGTATTTGCCTGTGCACAGTGTCAATTTATAACAAGTTGAGGGTTTTTGTCAAGAAAATGTGTTTTTTCTTATTTTCTAAGGCAATGTCTGGCACCCTGGATACTGACCAAAGGTTTTTAAGTATGTTTATTACTGAAATCATCCCTGTGTTCCAACCAATGCTGCGGTGATCAGGAGACTGCAGCTATGTCTGTTTTTTTTCCTGGATGATAGCCTGAATTGAACTCTTCCTCACCCGCCTCGGAAACCTCAATGGTTTAAAAATGTACACTCCAAAGTTTAACTAGAAGTCCGAACACAGACATATGACTTAAACCTCTGACGGAGAAAAACCAAACCCACTAGGGATCAACATAAACAAAAAAATAACATGAAAGCCGAGGTGCTGGAGATGCAAAGTGCAGTCTCAGCACAGTCTTGTTTAATTACTGCTCACCTGGGCCAAAGGGCCTAATGGAAGACTTGGCTGCAGGCCCAGACAAACAACACTCCACTTGGCTCTGACCCGAGAAAATCTGGGGCCTGACTCATGCAAGTTTGTCGGTGTCGTCAATCGTGAAGCCGTAAAAGACAAACTGCAAACACAGTAAATGACAAGTGGAATTTCACTGAAGATGCACCAGCAGAAGGTGCAAGAGCTGACCGCAGTGGTCATGTTATAAATGAACATGCCAAAAAAAGATCAATGTTATGATAAAACGATAACAAATGATGTGCCAAAGTGAAGCACAGAAGAAAGCTCCTGTGAAATATTCAATAACTGGATCCCCATCAGTTACTATGGAGAGAAAACTGTAGAAAGGACTGAATATTTATGGGGCATCAAGTGTAAAATAAAATGTTCAAAAATATCACTGAAACATTTTTTTAGCTTACTTTCTGAGTGTAAAATTCTAGTCTTGTAGCTAAATGTTAACGTTTACATTTAGGTATTCCAGAATAAAACGCAGGCTTTGCTGTTGGTGCTTGGCTTTCGTTATGACGTCATGCTAAAGCTGAATGCTTCCCTACTACACATCAAACTTGCAGTTGCAGCCGGTGTTTCGAGCTGCACTGAAAACTGACGGACTACAGGTGCTATCCATGATTTTTTTTTAACACATTTTGAATTTAATTTTGAAATACCATCTTTAGCAGCGTTAGTGTTTGGTTTTGTTGCAGGATGATGAGGTCACAAAACGCTGCACACCAACAGCAAAGGCTGTGTTCCATTCTGAAATTCTGCAACATTTAGGATTTATCTTTTACATTAACATTTATTTAAACATTGTAAAAATGTATGTACAGTGACCCAAATAAGACAATGTGAAAATGTTACCCTCAGTAAGTGAGCTAAAACATGAAAATGTGTTAGACACTTTTTCTAACATTTTATTTTACACCCAGAAAGTGAAAGTTTGCCTTGTGTTTAAATATTTAAAATTTAAATGAGGAAATCAGATTTTTCTTGTAAAAAAAAAATGATACTGCTGGTTTTCTGCAAATATTTTCTAGTTTTATTATGCACAGTCACAAATCACAATATATTCTCTCACTTTAAAAGTGGAAAAAAAACGTGTAGTGGTGTTGTCACCTGCGGCTAACAAACAGTAGTAAATGCTGAGGACAATAGAATAAATTACTAGGCTAAAGGCAGGAATTAGGAAGCTGTTATTTTATTTTTATTGCCAAATTAGAACTTCTGCAGAGTTTACGGATCTAATATTAGGATTTTCCTTCAGCTTTGACCTGGGTTTAATGATGATAATTTTGAAGAAAAATAAAAATACAGAATCAGGCAGGTCAGTAATATTCTACTTAATTTCAGTGGCAGCCTTGAGCTACTGGAGCTGGAATTTATTTATTTATTTTTTTCTCTTTTGTATTGCCAGATGTAATGGCTGTGCCTCATTGCCTTTATTCAAATAGTGCTTTCGTGAATGTTTGGATTTTTATCATTCAGTATCTTCATGGTAACTTTAATGTCTTCCAGCAGACAGTTGATATGATTTTGATGCAACTTGTGATATAAGCTGCAGTCATGAGATTTTGGAGTTCCAAAAAATAAAAAAAAAAACCTCACAACTATTTTATCTGAATTATTTTTTTAAAGGGAATATATTTTGACAGCGTTTTTGAATTTTGCAAATATTTTTTCTAAAGTCTGAAGAATAAATCATGGAGATTTTAGGCTTGACCAACAATATCCCTGTGCAGGCATTATCTTTGATGGCTTACCCGTATTTCTTTTCTTTTTTTTTTTTACTCCATCAGGTGAAAGATAGAGGTCTGAAGCCTGTAAATGACATCTGTTCCACTGTGGCAGGAGGGAAGCTTCATTTTGTCCTGTGGTTCTTTTCAGTATTTGTCTGCACTCCCTTCATTTGTCTGGCTTGCTCACTAACTTGTCACTTTTTGTCTCTGCCTTCTGCTCTCTTACTCTGCCCCGAATTCCCGTCATTCCTTTACCGATACCCACCATTTTTATCTTCCGCTTTCATGCATTTTGCTTAGTCACCCTTCCACCTGTCAGCCGAGCCAATTTCCCTGCAACTGACAAAGCTGTGCCAGAAAGCTTTTTCATTTTCCAATACTTTTTTCCCCTCCACATTTTGTCCTGAATAGAATACACTTATCGTAAGATCTAATTCTCAGAGGCTACATTTTATATATGTGGTATCTTAATTCTCCTTAATTTTACATTGGCTTGTGTCCAAGTCTAACAATAATGTTTTATTTATTTACAGGCAGCTGTCTGTTATTAAAAAGTTTCTTAACTAGCTCCACCTTAAATGGTCGGATGTTGATGGTATGTAAATGAAATTTTAAAATTTCGTCTGCTTTCAAGATTTTAAAAGTTTGCATGTGAAGTACTTTTTTAATGTTAACAAATAACCAAAGGTAAACATACCCACAGTCTACTTTAGTACATACGTTTATTTTTTATTTTTTAAATACGTTTCCCTGTAAAAAGTATATCTGTGTCTAATATTGTTGGTCAGTTATTTTATGCATAATAAACTATAATAATAAATACTAAATAATAATAATAACTATATAATAAACACGCAAAAATGTTGAACCACCTCTTATTTCCGGGCTTTCACAATCATCCAGTCCCTTCTAAGGCATTAAAGGCCATATCATACTAATAATGCACCGTGTTACATAAATATTTGGTTGCCCCTATTGCTACAGAATTATTTATCTTATCTGTGTCTGCTAACACAATTTATTCCAGGCTTCCAATTGCTTTTGGCAAGGGGCATTACAGAAACTAGATTATCAGGTTCACAACACACTTTGCCTGATACAATATGCAGCGAAAATCAAGTCGATCTGCAGATTGGAAATACATCACCATCGCCATGCACTTTTTTTTTAATTCAGGTTGTAGTTCACTTGATGGGGTGATATAACTAGTCTGGTAACAAACGAGAAACACTAACACAAATTCCCATTCCATGTTTGTATCATATAAAATGAGAGAGAGAGAGAGAGAGAGAGAGAGAGAGAGAGAGAGAGAGAGAGAGAGAGAGAGAGAGAGAGAATAATGGAATTTATTTAAAGGTGACACTTCCTCCATATTGCTACTATACCATTATTGTTTATTGTTTGTTTATTAAATAGGGTCCAC
>JAVKLF010000142.1:7404196-7417657 GCA_034783495.1 Millerichthys robustus
ACTTGTGAACTTTATTATGGTTAGTGTGTTGTTACATAAAAACACAATCAGTCTTAGAAATAAATATTACTTAATACTACACTGCATTCCAGTAAATCTTCATCATGGTTTGTTAAGAACATTTGTCCCAGCCTTTCAAATGAAATTATTCCTTTAGTTTGAGCACTTTTGCTTTTTCTTTTCAAACCGAAGGTGAAATGAAGGTGAAGTAAGAAAATATTTACAGCATGTTCGTTCCTGAGGATCTCTTCTAGGAGGGGTTTACAAAATCCTCTGAGTTTTCTCCGTCTTTGTCTGCCTGCTTGTGCACCACTGTGGTGCTAATCAAAACTGACAGGTCCTCCATTGCAGATTCTTCCACTCAAGCATGCATTTTCATCTTCATTACATCCACTGTAGACCGTATCAGGTTATATAAATAAGCATTAACTAGTGCACTGAGCAGATACAGCAAGGAAATGTAATGAGACAAAGCACCGAGATTGTAACATCTATCTCCCCGGAGACTGATATGAAATTGAACAAGATTAACAAAAGGCCTTAAATTAATTGTCGTACTTTTTGTGTCGCTTAGAGTTGAAACCAGAGAACGTGTTTGATTTTGAAGAAAATCAAAGGTGGGTAAAACGCTGGTTATTTTTCCCCTTATTAAAATCAAAACAGGAGATTGAAAACAACCTTACCGGGGACCACAGTGTTCATTATTTTTCCGTTCACTTTAATCACTTGTTCTTAGTGAGAAGAACTCGTTTGATGTGTAGGTGCCGTGAACGAAGCATCATACTGGCAAACCATGCACAGGAGCTAATCACCTGCACACATCCCTCTCTGACTTATCTGTTTTGAAAAATTGTGCAAATACAGTGTGTTGGGTCAAGAAGATCATTCACATCTGGTCTAAAATAGTTTTTTTGACTCCAAGATGATCCTACAAAAATGACCATCAATATAACTATAATAGTTATTTTTATTTGGTCTGTTTTTCGGTTTTGGAGGTTGTCAACCACACATGTACAGTGGTGGGCATGGTTTCGCTAACCATCTAACAGCTAACAGCAGAATTAATTCTTCATTTATCGGATTAGCTTTATCACTAACTTTGAAATACATTTTACACACATCTGTTTTCAGACTTTCCTTTATTTGTGTCAATGATTAAAACTGAATCCTTTACCCTCTAGATGCCAACATGCCACCCCTGTTTTTTCACCAGCTTTGTGTAGCCTCATGTCATGTATTCACCAGCCACATTGGTTTTTATGAATAATCAGCAAAAGGTTGATTGCTGAAAAACACAATTAGTTTTTTCTCAGAAAGCAATTTTCTAGAGCTCACAGGGGAAATGTTTATAGATAGGAGGAGTGACCTTGCTGGGTGATTAAAAGAGGATTATATGTTTGTACATTTTGAAGCCCAGGAATGTATAAATGTGATGATGTGGGCTCAGAAAAGAAAACCTGTTGCCTTTTCTTTTGGATAATCAAGTTTTGTAATTAGAGCTTGCATGATGCTTTGGGGAATGCCAGCTTTGCATCAAATGTTGCTGTGGAGTGATAGAGATGTGGACTTAACCTTCAGATGTGTTTTTTAATTAGTATGAAAATGGAAATAGAAAAGCTGTTTTTCTGAGCTGCTTATGGAATCCGTCAGTGTGTAAGTTTGATTGGCTAATGAGACATTTTTCAAAAATCTTTAAGATTTTCTGTGTCGATCACATCAGAACATTATAATGTTTTAATATTGAATATGCTACTTACAGCCTAACCTTATATGCTCATATTTGTAAGTTCTCTCCACAGGTGGGAAATTTGCTGTAAAAACTAAAATAAATAAATATATACACTGAAAAATTCTAACCTATTTTTTTACCTAAATGTTGATTTGCTGTCATTAGGAGAGTGCACTAAATTCAGTGAGAAATAAGAAACCTATTTTACTATTTTACAATGTCATTGAGGGCCAGATTGGGCCTGTTGGCCTTGAGTTTGGTGCATGTGCACAATTATTTCTCAACTTCCAACAGATGGTTGTGTTAGTTTAATATTTTTATTTATGTATTTATTTATTTATTTTTGTTCTGCATCTCGAGTGCAAGTTAAAGAGCCCACCCAACCTTTATATTAATAGTATAAAAAATTGAAACAGTCATTATCAGCTTCTCTTCAGCCAAATCACGTAGTAACAGCACTAAGTTAACCCAACTGTAACCTATTTTTTTGACTGAGTTTGTCCATCTGTCTAATACAAGATGTGTTCCATTTGGTTCATACTCTCAATGAACTTGTGCCATAGTGAGAGGTCCACATGCGGGTTGAGAAGGCAGACACTCAACAGATGGCTGCACTTCAGCGTAGCAATGCGGTGACTGGTAGAGGGATCTAGGAGGACCAGCAGGACCGAATACCCCGCAAGTCTCCCTGGCACGGCCCAATTTTGACAATCGATACACACTTTCAATCTCTTTTTTTTTTGGTGACAAAAGTGAGAAACTTCCCACTCGATCTCAGCGGATGCGAGACAGGTGGTGTGGAGGATGGAGGGAAGTGAGAGGAAAAAGGAGGAAGAATAAGACAGAGAAGAGAAGAAGATGCGTGCATATGAAATTGTACTGGCAGTGATTTAAAGTTGGCAGAGCAGAACTGTTCTGTGTCCTGACGACAGTTTGGCTGATCGACACTTCAGCTCGTTCCCCCAAAGGTGACAGCAGAAGCACAGGCCAGGTGGAGCAGTGACACCTGTGTCAGGCATCACGCTTTGAATACAAGTTAGAGAAAGTCTGTTTGTCATTCTCTTTATGGCTCACACACACAAAACTCCCATATCACAGTCTTCATTGCGACAATGAGAGCAAATTTTGGCAGTTTGGATGGAGTTTGTGGAGGTCTTTAGTCTTTTACTATATAAAATTAAGTGGCTTATCCTTTTGGATTTTGAATGTAAAACTGATGACAACAGGAAGGTTTATAAAATAACATGAAATGAACCACGCAAACTTGCCACAAGCTCATCAGTTTTGTCAAAATTAAAACCTATTTCTTAGAGCTGAGGTTGTTCAGAGAGCTATCCTTCCAGAGAACTCTACGTCACAAAAATGTTAACTAATGATCCCCAGTGAGAGTTTTTAAAAAGTTTGCATAGTATTTTTACATAAATAGTAAAAATAAAGATGACTATAATGCAACATTTTATGTTTAAACAAGCTCACGGTTGTCAGAAATGAAGGGATGACATCTGATGAAACCAGAAATGTTGTGAATGACATTGGTTGTAAAGTTCTTCATGCTACACACACCGGTCTTATTTTAAATGGCAACATGATTCTGATCAACTGCTTCCTTCAGTAGCAGATGTAATCTTTGAGCACGTTGACTGATGTACCAGATAAATATTTCAGGAGGCCTGGAGGCGTTTATCCATTCCAGCAATTTAACACTAATCTGTGTTAGTGATTTACTTTTCTTTTCCTTCATCAAAATGACCTGTATTTCACACTCATTTTCCCATCTGGGAGAAGGCACAATTGGGTAATTCACCTTATCTTGGGCCACGTTCTCAAATCCAATAAACAGTTCCCCACTGGCTTTTTGAAGGTGCAAGTCCCCATTGAGCTCAGACGACAATTGGCTTTGTGCAGCGTGGGGGAAAAGGCCCGACAATTGTTGAACAAAGACGAAGCCGGAGCCACGAACATCAAAAGGCCAAGCATCTTCTGATCACACACCCACCCTTTTACAAAACAACCTCTAACTGTCTCTCCCTTGCTAATGGCGCGTTTATCTGTTTACCAAGTCATCCTTTGTAGCGGCCGTTGTTTGACACCAAACAGGTAATAGCAGAGCCGAGAGAGCAAAAAAGAAACATTCTTGAGACAACAGTTAAATGACACAAAAAATAGTCATTTTCTTGCAGTAACAGTTGCTCCTGTCGTCACCTCCCCTCCCTATCCATCCTTCCACCTACCATCAGCACCATTACCACCATCAGCTCTAGGTGAAACCCCGATAATTGGTCACATGGGGAAGTGGGTTGATATTGCTCTGGCATAGCTACTTGGTGTGCAACTGAACAGGCCAGTGATGAAGCCTCTGCCATCTGCCCTGCTTTTCCACTTCCACTTTTGCACAAATCCTCAGACACTACCGTCGCCTCTAATTTGTGAGGGACTATTTTAGTGTTTGAGTATAGTGTCACTGTTGAAATTGCACACACGCTAATTACTCACTGATTGCACTGAGGCATTTATTGCCAAGAATCAATGATTTATGGAGGACTTAAGATAAAGATAGTTGCTTTGATTTATTGAAAGGGGTAATTGTAAGTTTTACATGAACCTTTTTTATTATTCTACATGCTTGTTGAGTGCTTGTTGTTCTCCCAGGATGTTCTTTCCACCCCTGCCGCCATACTTTGCACCGTGAGTTATTGGGTTCAACAGGCTGCCATATGGACAGTAAAATGTGTTTTGTGTCACTGCAAAACTCTTTTACACTTTAGTAGCGCTTTGCTTTCTTAATCATGAGTACCATTATCATTATTGTCAATGCAGCATTTTGTTTTGGTCGTTAGACTTGAGGCCTTGCCTGATTAAAATAAAATATACTGTATGGCACGGTGCAATCTGCGGCGTCTGTTCTGTCTGCCAAACCAGCAGTTTTGCCCGTGTTATTATTGCGCTCATCAAACCCAACAAATGTATATTTCAAACATTATGCCTCCACTGCAAGATCATAGTCAAATGGCAGTTTTATTATCCTCCTTGTAGAAGCGGCGTATGAATATTTTATATTTGTAAAGTCAACAGTATTTGTTGCTCTGAGAAAGGCTTTTACAGAAAGTTGGTTGTACCACTGAGCAAACAGCTAGGTCCCTGTAGGCACCTGTATATACTATTTACTGCATATAGTAACAACTTAAAAACCCATTTATACTTTGACTTGTGGTAACCTGAATGATTCACACAAATGTGACCTTAACTAGACTCTACGCATTGTTGTGTTTCCTAAGATCAGCTGGCTGTGACATCAATTTTAAATTAAAAGTTAATCAGTTGTATGTGTATATCCAATTATTTCTTTCTAAGAGTTGTATTAAATAAATATATATAGACCATAGCCTAGCTCTGCAAAGTTGACACTAACCAAGTGTAGAGACCTTTAGGCTTTGAACAAACTCAGGTACAGTGCAGAGCTCCAGCTGTGACAGCATCCTAAAAGTAGGGCAGAGGAAAAACCCTTTCCTACATTTTCTTGGCAGTAGTGTTTTATTGAGGGAAAAAAAAAAACCACCCCAAATTTCCAATAAACATCAAAACTGTTGAGCATTTTGCAGTCTTCAATCCGGTATCATCACAGTTCCCACTCGTGTAAATATAAATCTGTAAAACATGGCAGCATTTTTAACACCATATTAGCTAATTGGTTGGGATGGGATGATGGCACAGTGTGTGGCAAAACGTTTGTCTTTTTAAATAGCAGCCACATTTCAAAATCCATGACAATCGCTGACAAAAATGAAGAGAAAAACTAAATTCATAAGGAAGCACTAATGAGGTTGTCATTTGCATTTGAGCAAGTGAGAAGAAAATGTTGATCTCAAACGTTGAGGAAAGAAAATGGAACACCAAAAAACATTTTGCCTTTTACTGGCTCAAGTTTTGAATAAACAATACATAAACATTTAAAGGCCTAGAATTCCTTGAATAAATAGATATCAGTCTCTGCCTCTGTGTTAATGAAAATGGATGGACAACTGGATGTATAGCTGCAACTGATTTACTTTTGGATTCAACCCAATCAAGATAACATTACGGCCAAAACATAAACTACTGTAACTTAGTTGGTTTCACAGATATTGAACTACAATCTGATGTAGTTGTAGTTGAGAGTCAACCACAGGACACCCTTGGATCACTTGGACATCACTCAAATTCTTGTGAGATTGCTTACAAAGTTTATTTCTCAACTTAATGTGATTTTAGTTTAAAACTTTAGCACAAAAGTCATATGTGTGTACATGTTTCCTGGACAAAGTGACAGGTTTTTGATTTGTTATTTATTGTTTGAAAATTGTTGCCCTTGGTGATTTCAAACAGTATTGAGCCCTCACCTCTATACAAAGGGGTTCTTGTCAATACAAAATTACCATTTCACACCTTCTTCTTCTGTCTCATTTTAGGAGAGGTTGAACAGCTAGGGCAATTGACTTGGAGCATATATCAATATCCTGACCTCAAAATACTCAGCACTTTTAGGCAGAGGCTGCGTTTCCATTCTAATGTGTTGGCTTGAAAGCTGAGATGAGCCAGGTTGGGTTCCAGCATTGGGGCATTCAGATTCCTTTAATGCCCTTTCAGAGTTGCATAAAACCATGTATCAGTATGACATGCCAATCTTAAGATACAATGTAATTTAAAGTTTGGACCTGATGATCAATCCCATCCTGATGACAAAGGTTGACCAGAAGGATAATGTGACATCATAGACTGATATTTTCTTAGCAAAGAAAATTGGTAAAACAAAACAGGTATTGTAATTTATCTGTCCATCTACTCTTTTTATTCCAGAGTTGGATCATGGGGGCAGCAGCTTCAACACGGAGACCCAGATCTCTCTTTCCTCAGCTATCTCTTCCAGGTATTCTGGGGTGATTCTAAGGCATTCCCAGACAATCTAGAAGACAACCCCATCTTCTCTGCTCTGAGAATGCCTTGGGAAGGGCAGAAGAGTGATACTGAAAAGAGGAATATGTGGGCTTGTTAGCCTGACCTGCTGTGTTTATCTATGGATGGATGAAATTTAAATGCAAGAAAACTAAAATGTTGCTATAGAGAAATGGTTTACACCTCCATGACCCAATCAATAAATATAATAAAATGGATGGATGGATCCAAGAATTGAAGAAAAAAAGTATTAATCTCATTCAATGCTTTGGTAAATATCTTTTGATGCATTTCTGTAGTAAACAAAATTAATTGATCTTTCAAAATAAGAAATGCTTTACAAGAAGTACAAGTATTCGTCACTTGCACACTTGCTGTAGGCCTCAGGCTGGCAGTCCACTTCAGTGATCTAATGCACCAATGGTGTTACAGAATATAGGTGCTTTGTATTTTTTCCATCCTCTGATGTGCTGGTGTTTAGGATAGTAAAGCTAACCAAGCCCTTAAAGTGGCCCTGTAGTCATGAGGGGTTGCACCCCCCAATGTGCTTTGGGAACCAGGAGCCTCGTTAATTCCACCTCCCACTGCGTGACTCTGTACTATTACAGCCAGGAATCTGAGTCCTTTTAAATTTATTTATTTTTTTGTTCCAATTTGCTTTTCACTGTTGGATGTGGGCACCAGTGATCCCCGTGACCCTGAAAGGAAGAAACAGGTTAAGATAATGGATGGATGGCTGTGGTTTTCACATTTTTGTAGGTGAATGGCTTATAGCTCTTTTAGGGGAAAAAAAAGAAAGTGCATTTAGGAAAAAGTAAGTATTTGCACATCTGAGCCACCTTGACTAGTTATATTTACACAGTAAGGCAAAGATAACCTACTGCTTTGTGTTTCATTTGTAAAGAGCGAGCTTGTGCCAAAAGTTCCCCTCTTTTTGAGAGGAAAAAAGTTTTCTTTAAAGTAATATGAGAAAACCTACCATCATATTCTAAATGGCAATAACTTAGACTAACCAACCAACATTTGTCAGAAAAAAAAAATGGTAAGAATGTTGTAGCTCATGTTTCTTTCACAACAGCTTAGCCACTTTGGATTCTATATAAATATATTTTTCCATCCATCCATTATCTGTTACCCGCTTTTTCCTTTCAGGGTCACTAGTGCCCATATCCAGCAGTCACAGTGCGAGGGGCAGGGGACACCCTGGACAGCTCGCAAGTCCATTACAGGGCCTAAATATATTTAAATATAATAATAAATTTACTGTATATCTTGATTTCAGCCAAATTAGTACCATTTAGAAACTGGTAAAGATGAGATTTCTTTTACTGATGTGCAAAATCCCAAAGGAGGCTGACCTTTATTTTTCGTGTAACACCAAACCAAATGTACACTAGGAAGTGTACACACTTATCCACTTTCTTTCCTCAAGGACATGAACAACAGGATGTGTGAGAGAGAAGGGTGTGAGGAGCGCCGTGGCATATTGCTGCGACTAATTTACCAGCGGCTGGGGGAAGTGCTGAGTGGACACAGCTCGCTGGCTGATTCGGGTCCAGGGCTGGGGGCCTCTTGGCGACAGGCAGACACAGCCAAGGAGCTGAGGCAGCAGAAAAGTGTACCGCACACAAACAGCTAAACACACACACACATTCGCATGTACCCACCTTTTGCTTTCACACTCTTGTCTTTCACTTTCTTATCAAGGAAAAGCGGGCGTGTGTCAAGGATATGCCACCCTCAGGTGCCAGGTGGAGCTCCTGTTGATGTGTGTACTTCTCTTTTGTTTGTCGTGTTCTCTCTTTTTTTATGATTTGGATTTGGCATCTGTCGTCTTGCTCCTTGAGCACGTCCATGCTGTGTCCCCCTCAATGACAAGGGCATCCCATAGTGCCAGATGGACCTCCCACCCAGCCAACCTACACTTTTTTTTCTAAAAGTTGATCTTGTCACAGTTTTGAAAAGCAAGTGACCCCATCCTGGTCATGCTGTGCATATTCACTGAAGGTAAGTACTTACAACTTAAAAAATCAAATACATACATGTCACATAAGTGTCACCTATCAAGCTTTGTTGCATAACTATATGAACAAACTCCACAACTTTTGTGACATGACATTACTATTTACCTATTTACCTAATATAAAACATCCTCTTTGAACTACTATAGTTTGGGGAGAAAAATAAGAGTTTAATTCTAAACACAGTAATAAGCTAATAGGTAGTCTGCAAAGGGCTAAGCTAAAGATGATAAAACATGTATAAAGTGATTATACATACAGAATTTATTCGAAAGTATGGATAGCTGCATCTTCTTGTGAAAAAAATGTGAGATTTCCTGCTCAGAGTTAACGTTGAGCATAATTTTCGGCTCTTAAACCACGCCATGTTTTAGCTCCGTATCTGTAAATCCGACTGAGTTGTAGCCAGTTTTGTGTTGATTACTGTTAATGTGGCGGCAATCTTGTATTGGATAAACTTAAAAGGAACTTGTTGTAACATTTACTTAAACAAGACTGTAAAAATACTGTAGCCAGTTTAGGGTATATACATTTTATGTTATGCCATGTTATGTTCGCCTCAAAGCATACTGGGTAAATGATGAAGCTTACTAGGTGGGTCGGTGTCTTTTATTAATTTTTGAAATCTAAACAGCCCACAGTATTTTTGTTTTTATAGCTAAAATTTATCAAATACTTTTTATTGCTACAACTAGTCTGGGTTCCCTTTAGAAGTTAATGAGTTGTAGATGTACATTGTGAGGTAATAAATGTTACTGTGGCAGAAAAGATGGCAGTGCATTAATTGGCTACTGCCTTTCAAAACATGCAGTTGTCATTAAGGGGTGTGTGTATGGTGAGAGACGATGTTTGTCAAAGTAACAGCTGCAATAAATGGCAGGACATCGTGTGTCCCAGCAGATTGTTGCCCAGAGCATCACACCGCCTCTGTCAAATGGCCTTCTAACCGTCATGTTGCAGTGTCTTCAAATAAACGATGTTGTCAACGTGATGTCATCCTAAGCATTATTCATCGGAGCGGGCCGCTTAACTTTGCTGCTCCAGGGTCCAGTGACTCTCACGTGACCTTTGTGAGCACGTTTGTCACATTTATCTCCACATAAGGGCAAAAAAGAAATACAAAGATTCTCATAAAAATGCCACCACTGACGCTGTTTTAAGTACAAGACATATTTAGGACATACAAAGTTTACTTAACCATGAATCAAGTTTAAATGGGGAAAGACTTTAGTTAACAGAGCCAGACAGAAAATGTAACAGTCCCAATTTATTTTTGCATTTTTTTTTTTAATTTACAGCGTTCAGCGTACCCAGTTTTAGAATTCTTCAGTTGGGTTGCTCGACATGTGACAAGATGAAAAGACAGTCAGTGTTACGCACCCCCCTGTCATTGCAGATGATGGGGCGAGTGAATAATTGACTTGCAGTCTTTGACTCATGTGTTAGAAGTTTTTCACTTATCATCACATAGAACAAAGGTCATCAATAACATCATTTTCTGCTTTTCTAATCGTACCTGTTGTTCTTATTAAATAATAAATCTGAGTTTTGATTGTGGACTGAATCTAGATTTGTTTGTCAGGCATCATTTTCAACTGGAGATTGCTTTATTCTGCAAATGCACAAAAATCTAATGTAAGATAAAAAGTAAACATTTTTTGTTCCTTAGGGAACAGAGAAGCTAAACAGGAAATAAAACACAAGAGTACAAAACAAAATAATAAAAACAGAAAACTCCACATGTAACATTACCTAAAATACAAAGCTTTTGAAAAATGTAGTCAAATAGCAATTATTCTGTCTTCCTGACATATTATATTTAAGCACCAAGCAAATAAAGCGAATATCTGCAGAAAGTGCTTCAGACTGAATCAGCACCATGGACAGCGACAGGCTCTGGGCTACTCGTGGAGCCATTTAGATTTAGAAGATTTTAGATCTGCTGTCCTCCAGCTTATCAAAGCATTCAGCTTGTTGAGAAATACTGCTGTGAGTTTTAGTATTTCTACTTTTTGTAATTTTAAGAATATTTAGGTTTATTTATGAAAATAATCCACATAGAAATACACTTAGGAAACAATGTATCTGAAGAAATTATATCAATCTAAGAAGTACTTCATATTACTTGCTCTGCCTTTGTCTTCTCATTTTCATTTTAGCTTTTAGCTACTCCTTTGCTACTTTTAGCTTTTAGACACTGTGTTATTATTATAGCTTTTAGCTACTGTTTACTTTATTTTTGACTGAGTTAGGGTTTTGATATTTGACCAATTTTCCTATTTAGATACAGTTTAGCTATTTGTAACTTCCAGCCACTGTTTTGCTATATTTACCACGTAGGAGTGTTTATTTCTAATTTTACATTTTAGTTGCTGATTTACTAATTTAAGCTTTCAGCTTTTGTTCGTCTGTCTTTACAATTTAACTTTTTTTTTTTCTTATATTGTTTGCTTTCTCTAGCCTTTAATCTAAATTTAACAAATTTGTTGCTTCTCATCAACAAAATCCTTCAGTAGTCAACATTCACTGCATCTTTTGCAGAACATACACATTTCTCTACTTTCATCTTGTTCTGCAGTACGTGTTAACTCTGGTTACGTGCAGCAGCAACAAACACCAGTAACATAGTATAAATTAAACATGTTTTATTGCAAATATCTGGAGAATAAATCTGGGTCAATGAATGTTTTGTATGTTTGAGGTAGATTTTCGTACCAGAAGTGAATGTCAAACAGGAAGCAAACTAAATGTTTTACCATTTGTAAAGCACTACATAATAGTGTTTATATGGATTGCTCTTTTAAAAAGATGTCCAAAGTCAAAGTCTGGTTTTAATGTCAGTTCTGCTGTTCACGCTGAACATATGGGATGGGGGTTGGTGGGAGGACAGAGAGGGGAGGGGATAGAACAGAGTTCAGCTTCCTGACAGCCTGGTGGATAAAGCTGTTCTTCAGTATTCTGGGCTCTGGAACTTCTACTATTTACCACCTTAAACCAACTATTATCATTAACTAGAAAACAGCAGAATTATCAAAACACTGATAATCCTTACACTTGCTGAGAATTGCACAGAGACACTACTTTAAATTTGGCATAAATGGCAAAAAAAAAAAAAAAAGTTTAACACTTATAATTATTTTAGTGGACTTAAAGTTAGTGTAAGCTTATCGGTTTATAAAGTTAGCAAAAAAATTCTAATTGGCTAAATGAGGAGGTAGATATTACCGGACCAGCAGAACTGTGCCCACCACTGGTTATTAACTTCTAAGTTGAGTTGTAACAGATTCAAAACTGAGTTTTTTTCCCCCAGCAAGGCAAGAACTGAAGAAACGTGCAACACTTGTCAATGGAAATGATCTGACACATTTTGTTTATTTATCATAACATTGAGTTAATGTTTAAAATGTAACCCTCCCTTGGCATCAGTTCAGCTCGACCTGTTGATTTTCTGCCTTTATCTTCTCAGTGCTGTGTCCCGCTGAGCTGGCAATAGCAGCTGATTGTTGACCACAAAGACCTTACATGCTAATCATCTGTTTGAACCGTGGCGACACACGGTGCTTTCTGCATTATTTTGGGTCACAAATGAATTTATGGATGACAATTTTCTTCCTGCTGAGTGGCAGCAATAAATTAATTTGAGGAAACAGACTCCTGCTGTTTTAGAATAAACTGCACTGAGGCAAAAACATAAAAGAATCAGTTCTGGTTGACTTTTTTATACCTACAGTAAGTTAACGACTCGGGGTTAGGAGACTGCAGCAAGCGTTACTTGTCTCTTCCTTCAGGGGCACGTGGAATATCCCCTCCCCAGTCTTGAACCTTCTGCTTGTACAAACCAATAAATTGGTTTCTGGGGCAACAATATAATTTTTTTTCTTAAGTAGACCATCTCAGTCAACTCAAGAATTTCATCTTCCGTAGCAAAAGTCTTTTTGTTGGGCATAGCTTTCAAATGGTTTCTGAGGCAGTTACATGACAGGAAATTTAGATTTTGACAAAGTCACGTTGAGAATTTAAAACTTCTCCTGGATCCAAGTTAGGTCTGGGATTATCTTGTCTAAAGAGTTAAACTTAAAAAGCAACGATACCATGAGTAGGTACCTTTTAATATATTGTAACCATATCTTGCTTTGACAATAAATAAATGCTGGGTCGGTCTGTATCTTCTTATTCGAGCCAAACCCACATAGTCCTCTAGTGCAGTGATTTGTGATATAAAACCCTAAACCTCACGTTAATCTAACATCATAAAGCAGCACTTGTTAGTCACCAACTGGCACCTCTAGATTCAGCCCTGAGGGGAAGAAGCTCGGCAACATTTGACAAAGCATATTTTTTTTTACCTTGCCGCACAACTTAAAATATGAGCCACTGTTGCCTAACATGAAAATCAGTAAGATTGTTTGGTTGAATCTGAAATTAATTGGTTCACATTTACACAGTGACCTACTGGAAAATAGCCTTGTCAGCCCATTTCAGCTGTGGCTCCCTCCCAGGGGGTTCTTTTTTTTTTTTTTTTTTTGGAGTAAGCATCATGCCCTAAACCCTCAAGCAAAGCATCTTAACCTTTTCCTCTGTGGAACAAGCCTGCTGCTGAATGCACAAAAGAGGCTTGACATTAAGGGAACAGAAACTGCCAGTATCGAAGAGCGACAAGGTGATGTGGTATAAAGACTTTTAGCCAAGAAGAACATCAGCAGATGTTCTTAAAGTGTATAGTCCAGAACCTTAGAGGTCGGGGTAATTTCACAGCACCAGTACTGCCTTTTGCACTCAAGA
>JAVKLF010000142.1:7444704-7455278 GCA_034783495.1 Millerichthys robustus
GAAACCAACTTCTCACTCTACACTGTATCCTCTGAGATTCTAGCAATGATATGCAATCCCTGCCCTTTGCTTGCCTCATGAATGAGCAGAGAACAAAACCAATCAAATCATACAGCCCATTCTGTGGGGGAACTATGGTGCAGTCACGCTACCTTATTGTTCCTCAGGGGGGAATCACAATAGGCAATTAGTGACCGTTCGCACATCAAGTCACAGCACTTCAATCCTATGTGACCATCTTCGCTCATACAGAAAATTCCCCCACCTCCCTTCCCAACAACCAATGGTCACACTGAAAAAAGTCATGCACAAAAAGTGTTGGTCAAATCAGAGTTTATTGTTTTGGTCAAATACAAAAGTATTATAGTTCTTCATATATTTTGAAAAATGTCCATCTAAAGCCTTTTTTTGAGTAAAAATAATTTCAAGAGGCAATTTCTTTCCCCATACTGAGTCATAGGGCTACAACAATATGCATGATACATGGTTCAATATGTACTTTGGTTTTAGGGTCAACAATTTGTTATGGGTTCAGTACAAACTTTTATTTTCTTCATTAATTTTAAAATACAACAACCCACCTCAGAAGCAAAAAAAATAAAATAAAAATCTGTCAATGTGACAAAAGAAAAACAAATGAAAATGATCCTATTTGACACTTAGCTTCCTAACAAATGTGAGGCTTATTCAAACTAATAAGTAGTATTTCATTGTGATTTTTTTTAGATGCCAGCAAGAATTTGAAATCATACAAACTGTAACCCTTTTTCAGTGCTGGGCAGAGTTCAGTAAATGTCTATGCCTTATTGACATGCATTAGGAGGGAATGTAGTTTGTGCTTGATGTTGGCTTTAAAGCAGTTTGTTTTGAGACATTAATACAGGGCTATTCAAAGCTTACAGCTGATAAATATATTTTTTATAATATATTGAGTTTAAAAAGATATATATTTTTATATTTTTGAGAGGGATGGGGGGCTCATCGGGTGTACAGTGACAGTTTGGTATAAATAGATGCTACTAGCTCTGTATGCTGCTACAGTGCATCTATTCCATCTACTCCACTTCCCCTTAGCATACGTCTCTCTTCAAACCTCGTTCTCTGACTTCCTCTGTTTCCCCCCTCTTTTTTTCCCTCTCAGGAGAGGCCCTCGGCTTGAAGCACTCTTGAGAAAATGAAGGGGGCAAATATACATGTGTGATGTTCAGGACTGGATAATGGTGCACTTGTTCAATGTAATTGGCCTGGAAAAGCGCTGTAATTTGTAACTGGAGAACCCTGACTTGACTTGAGAAAAATGTAAATGTGCAGCAGAGGAGCCCCTTGGTTAATCAGTTCGCACAAAGAGAATACTTTAAGTTCATTAGTGGCCCATTTGCATATTCGCCCTCATAAAGGACGCGTTAATCCCAAATGAACTTGCATGTTTCTATCATAAAAATTGGTTTGTTTTATGCTTTCTCCTCTATTGCCTCAACTGTAATCCATGTGTGTGATCACAGCGAGATCTTACTTTCTATCAATAGTTAATGGACCATCATTTCTGGTTTATGTTTAATGCTGAGTTAATTTAGCAACAATATGCACTCAATCACAGGCCTGACAGATCTATTTTCAGACTGTTTTGGTGTTCTTCAACAACATGTTAAAGCATTTCAGTTTCTGCAAGACTTAAAGCTGTCTTTCACGCCAAAAGGAGAAAAGTCAAATATGCAAAAGCAGAGATGAGTCTTGTTAGAATGAATAAATGTTGCATATCTGTGAGGATAATTGCAGGATAAAAAAAGCTAATTTGCTCACTGATGATGACCTGGCTGCATTAGTTGACTTGTGGGTAATGGACAGAAAAGCTTTGCCGAAGTGTCTGGAAATAATGGGGAAATTTCAAACAACCTAGTGAAAAAAGATGGTTGTGTTTTTAAACATCTTTCCGTGTGCACAGGCTATACATGTTAGCATATGCTATAGTTTTACATGTGTGTTTTTTCCTCTCCAACGTGGTGCATTTAAATTAGAAAGCTCTGATTTATTCCAGAAGAAGCTGCTGCTCCTCGATCTTTGAGAGCCAGATCAAAACATAATAAAAACAAAGTAATTGGTTAAAACGGACCATTACCACATTTCATTTTCGTCAGCTTTTGTTTGTTTCTTTTTAGGTTAAAACAAATGAAAAGGTGGTGGTGTTCAAATATGTCCCATAATGAATCATTGAACGGAGAGCATATTAACTTTGAGAATCATTGTTTAATTATTCATTATTTAAAGGAAAATCAGCACATTGCTTCTAAGCCAATTTATTATTTTACATTAAGTTTTATGAAACTGAATTGTTATTTTAAAATAATGCCTATTTGTGTGCAACCTGTTTGTGTGCCATTATAATCTTTTCTTCCAGCAAAACATTTCACCAAAAAACAGTTGGATTTTCACAAAACTCTGAGTAATCATTGGATGTACATCTATGACAATATAAAGTCATTCTGAATCAATATGGCTGCCACAGTGATTCAATCTTAGCAAACACAAAAATAGTCATATGTCAGTATAACAACAACAAAAGTGTATTGTTCAGCGCAAATGATTTAGAAGCTAAGACTGCCTAATCAAACCCTTTCAAAGATGGAAAAGCAAAACTCTCCACTCATAGTTTTTCTATCCAGAGTAAATGCCAAATTGAGGTTGGTCTCAGCTTGGCTCAGCTGTGCTGGCTTCCTCCCAAAACATCTCTTTGGGCTTGTCAGACCTGGATTCCTGGACGTTGCCCACACTGGAGAAGGAAATGATGCGTTAGTAGGAGGAAAAAGGAGGAGGTTGAGAGAGTTGAAAACAAAGCCATCAATGCGATTGGCTGTCTGGACAGAGGCCAAAGCGAGGACAGAAGGTGGGAGGGAGAAAGAAAGAGAACGTGAGAGAGAGCGGGAGAGTGTAGGTGGTACACAAATGAGGAGTGGGGGGTGGGGTCCTCTTCAAGCCTTTTAAGTGCCCCCGGTGCGGTCAAGAAGAGGCTGAATCTGTGGGGCATCTCTGGACCAGATCCCAGCATATGTGGGGAGGATCCTTCTGTCTACTTGTTCAAGCCAATCTACATTCATCTGTCCACTTTGTCCACTGTTCTATGTTCCTGTACTGTACATGTGTTTAGAGGAGTGTATAATTGCCCCCAGGGGCATGAATGCACATGGTCGGGTTTTCTTTTGTGTACCATAGAAAGCGTGTGCACAGTTTGTGCTCAAAAAGGTCACGCGACAGCATTTTCTCCACTTCATCTTGTGTGAGGTGAAAAGGTTGATTTGGATAACTTTTTTTTTTTTTGGTGGAGATTCAATTATGCCATTGAGGGAATGAAGTGTTCCATTAGTGTTCTCACTCTCCACTTCATATATCATCTCACTGGCCAACTGGATATGGAGAGGGTTACATTCCCAGCCGGTAGATAACCTTCTGTACCCTTTTTTGTTTAAAACTTTTCTCTCTCATGTACAACCCAGAACAAACAAACCATAGCGGACCAATCAGCATAAAAGCACCCACTATGGAGTTCTGGGAAATATAAGATTGGCACCGTGTCATTTAACTAATAAATTGTGCAATTGTTTTATGAATCAATTTATTCACTGTCAGTTATAAAACTATGCTTCACCTTGTTGGGCTTATTCTCGCACAGGAATTGCGTCACATGTAATGAAATTAGTTCTGCAGGAGGATTCCCTTTTATGTTCCCTAAGGTCGAATACACGAGTCTTTTTTTTCCTGCTATTAAAATGGTTTGTATTTTTTTAATGAATGTTTTGCAATGGTTTTTTTAGTATGTTAAAAAAATTCTGCTTCAAGTTAATTATTTTAAGTTTTGTTACAGCAACTAAATATGACCGGTTTACATTTTTGTGCTGGCTATTTGCAAATTTCCACAAATCCTACTTTTCAGAATGTTTAGTAAATGGGGATAGATAAAGAACACATAAGTGAGAAGAGAAGTGGACCCATTGCTCTTAAAAAATAAAAAAAAGACTGTGCTTTATTCAAATCTTCACGTCCCTCGAATAAAGGGCACAAGGTGTTTTGAGCTTGTTGGGATCCATAACAAGTTTCCCAAGAATTATTTTCCTTTAGCTGCTCAGAACCAGGAAATAGCCTAAGTAGTGCTCTAATTTAACACCACAGGCATCACACAGACCATTGTCATGGAGTCCCATCACCATTTTGTTGCCATTGAGAAGGTTATGCCCAGTTAGAGCTCCAACCAGTATACTGAAAGTGTTCCTTGTCAGGGTGATGAGACTTTACCCAAACCTAAGATTTGGTCTGTTAATCAGTTCCCATGCCTGCCTACAATCTGTCAGCTCCCTCCAGCAAATTGAGTATGGAAGTGAAACCCAGGCCTGTAGGGCAGGTCTACATACCGTTGTTGAAATACCTGCAGGCTCTGGCCTTCTGAAGTAGGCCTGACTGCCAGCTGTTGCAAAGTAGAATCTCGTAAATCAAGTAATTTGTGAACACACAGCATAAACTCACTACTTTCTTTTCTTTGTATCTTTCCTCAATGTTTTTTTTTTGTCAAGTTTTGGGTGAAAAAAGGCCAACTGTGCATACGTAGAAGTGACAGCAAGAAAAGAAAAAGCATGTAAGAGAGCGAGAGAGAGGAGACTCATGGAGCAGATCTCTGGGACAGCTTGGAGACCAGCATGGAGCCTTGCTTGTCATTTCTCCTTCCACCCATCCCGTCTACTGGCAGGGGCTTACGCACACAAGAGCGCCTACTGTACCTGGGCATCTGCTGAGCTCCGCTAGGTAGGTGGGGGTGTGGCGGGGGGGCACCACAGGCCTCGCACCTCTTTAGAAGCCAGGCAATCTGCTTTGTGAGCCCCTGTCTGCCTTTTGGAAAGACAGGCACACACCCACCTGCCACCCACTGAGGACCATGGTCAGAGCGGAGTCAAGATGCCAGATGAGGCACAACAAACACATGCCCACATGCAGCCTTTACCCGTGATGTACTGACACACCAGCAATTTAGAGGAGTTTTGTACTAAAGGGGGTAGTTTTGACATTGCCAAGGAAAATGTAAAAAAAAAAAGATGACTATATATTAAAAATACTTATTTGTAAACACAATTTAGGTGTTTTTAGTATGAAACTAGACATTTAATAGAATATGCAGGTTCACGTTATGCTGAAAAAAACATTGCTAATATGGAGGTTTACAGGCTTTTAAATCCTTTCTTTTCACATTTAAATCAATCATTCAGTTGTGGTCTATATAAAGTGAAACTGCCATGCTTCATTCTGAACTCCTCACCACTGTTCTGAAGGTACTTCTGAGCGCAACTCGTTTTATCAAAATCTCCAATCTTAGAATTTTTAACTTGGATAGATTTTTACATCATCTATTCTGAATTATATTGCTATTTTAAAAAAATAAATCTATGGTCATTTTGAACTGCAAATAGTAACAGCAGCAGCTGGCTGTAGCACCTTAATTGCAACCTTGGGCATTTCCAGCAGAAATTTCATAATAAATCAAAAGGAACCATAATAATGTAAAAATGGCAGCAGTGTAAAAATTTATACTATAGTATTTCACATGAGCTGATATGAAAATTTGATGACTGGAATTATTTTAATATGGCAGCTGTTGACTTTGTCAAATTTTCCACATTTAAACACTAACCTGTAAAATGATTAAATGATTCAAACAAAAGTACTAGAAGTATCTTTTACTTTTCAAAACTTTGAAGTAGAAAACAGATTATGTACAGTATATTGGTCTAACTCACTCCCTATGCTCAGGTTCCCCTGCCAGCTTCACTTTAAAGCTAACGCAGTGTTTATGTCCTCAGAATTACAACTAATCTCCCTATCAAACAGACAAGATTTACAGCAGCTTACAGGGAGAGAATCCAGTCTGGCTACGCCTGCAACAAGCCGAGCCATCTCCCCCTTGTCTTCCATCAATCTGACAGTCGACATCGCTTCAATAAACCTGGCCCCATCTATACTCACTCTTGCAGATTTAATTCAAACAGCTGTTCAATCCTTACTCCAGACGCCCCTGAGCTTTTCCACTGAGGAATGGGAAATGGAGTATGGGGGTGTCGGGTGGAGGGGCTCGAGCCTATCAGGAGAACGCCTTCATGAGGCATAAGAGGAAGCGACCTCGAGGGATGCGAGGATGTCAACTTCTACTTAGCGACACATTTTGGGCTGTTTTGTTTCTGACTGTTATACAAATTGCTATGGCCTGAATATCTGTTGTAGCTGCTTATATATATATATATATATATATATATATATATATATTCAGAAGAAAAAAAACTTCCTCTATTCCTGAAATGTATTGAGACTTAATTCGAATTTACACTATGAGGTATGCAGTATGCAATGCATATTTTATGTAACAGGGATTCCAATAGTCCTTTTCTAATGAGTTCAGTACCTATGTACTCACTAAGACCCCACAAAACCTATACCAAATGTGGTTTCATGAGGAAGCAATCACAGATTTGGCAATTTCACTTAATATTCTTTAGAGGAAATGGGGGCAGTGGTCTTTACCATCTGACACTAAATGAAATGAGTACATCACAAAAATATTGACTGTCTTATCAAAGACAACACTCATACCCAAGACCATTTAAAAACAATTAACCTCACATTATATGTTAAATGTTTGTATTAAGGTGGTAACACATAAATCCTGGTATAGTACATAACTTGTTTAAAGTTTAATATATGGTTGGTACAACAAAAAAAATGCCACATTCTATTTTTTTTCCTGAAATAAATAAGCAGACAATGTTCTATATTACTTGTATATTTTACCTTGGCGCCAAGCATTTCACTGTTGCTGTGGTGAATACCAGCTTTTTGGTCTCTGTGATGGTGCCAGTAGGATAGTTAGTAGTTCTACATCTTTTGTTCTCATCTTTAACAATTACCCTTGGTAAGGTGTAATGTAGAACATAAATGTTCATGATTTTCAGTTTCGGGTAAACTACAGTATATTTGGTCTATCAGAGCTTTTCAGATGGTGGGGATGGGAATACAAACTCCATTACTGAAGTATGTCTGTTGTACATCATCACTCCGTAGCAGCTTCTTCTTGTGAGTGTTGGAATAGTTGTCTAAGTCAATATGCATGTTGGATTTCAGAGTTTACAAAGTTCCCACATCCTTCCCATTTAGACACACTATAGTAGTCTCACAATTTTAGGTTTTCTCTTCTCCAGGAACATCTTGGTCCAGTAACCCAGTTCTCATCCAAATGTCTTGGTTCACAAACATTTGAAGCAGACCTCATCAATACTGAGCGACAGAGCCAACATTAACCTTTTTGTATAATAAGCGAGAGTCAAAAATAGACTCAGGTTGGCTTTTTTAGGTTTTGAATCCCTATTCTTGAGAAATTAAACAACAATCCTGAGAAAAAAAAACTTTATTTATTATCTGCAGATATGCCATAAAGTCAAAAGAAATTAGGAAATGGAACGTGCTTAAACAAATATGTTTTTTTTGCTTGCCTTTTAAAGCTTCTATAGTTTAATGTATGTGGCATTCAGTTCCTGCTTGTCATTGTGTGGCAACATCTGCAGCAGTGTGTAGAGCATGTACGCATGTGTGTAAAAGATGTGGACACTGATCCTCTCGCACCATCTCGTTTGAAAGCAGCTCTGACAGTTTGGATAACAGTTCTACCCTCCTTTCTTGCTGCCCCCATATTATGGCGCACACACACACACACACACACACACTCACACACACACACCACCAACACTGTCGCATTGCCTTCAAATGGCGGGCTTCTCCAATGCCCAGAGTTGCAGGGCCAGCTTATAATTAACTTGCCTGCCAAGTGGCATTATATATCATCAAGGACTCGACATTGGCCCAGAGGAAGTCCAAAAAAGTGGCAGTGCCATTGTTTGCAACCTAATAAGGTCAGTACTGTGGCACAGTAATTTATGGTTATTTGTAACAGCAACATTTAAACAACGAATGCGGTTGGACATTAACAACCTTTCACGTGAAAAAGGTTTTGGACCTAAAGGAAAAATATAAGTAGCTAAACCAGTTATGCGTAGAATGCAGATTACAATGAAAACATTTTTTATGTAAAATAAGAAGTTATGCAAAGGTTTTTGTTATTTATAATTTAGACAGCATTTTCATCATCATGGTAAACCAATTCATCAAGTTGGTAATTATTACCATTTTGTATGTGTTTGGCATTAACCTGGTCTGAGCATACCAATTTGTTCAAATATATCGGCTTTCTTTTAAATGAGCTTCTGTTGAAAGATCATGAACAGATAATGTTTTTTGTTGCAATTCAACAGGAATGCACAGGAAGTGCTACAGTGAAACCTGTGCGCTCAAATAAATCTGCAAGCAATGTCCTCCTTTTTGTTTTGCATCTGAGAACTGATTTAGTTTTTGCTACATTCAATCAACTCTAATCAAAAGGACTATTTTTTCCCCACCTTTTGGGTGGGAGTTTTAAAACAAGTCCGTTGGTCTTGATTTGCCAACTTGTCTCCAATAGCCACTACCCAGTGAGGTATTGGCATTAAGCTGATCAGACAAAGGCCACAGCTTTCCTCTCAATCCCTTTTTCTGGCTCGTTCCTTTTTCATTTGGAAGGTGTAATAAGGTAGAGGTGATTGACTGATTCCCCGCGACAGATGGCATGTACCCAAGATAGGCATTTTACCCTCCATCCAATAATGAGGTGAGGTTTTTTTTAAGACACGTTGGCTCTTTTGTCACTGACGTGTGTGTGTTTTTTTTTTGAGCATTTAAATATGAGTGTGAGTGAGGGGTATGTTCATCAGCTTCACCTTTCCAGGTGGTTCCCCCTTGGTCCATCTGGGGTCCTTAATTCTTTTTCAATCTGTGAAACAAGGTTGTTAAATCTATTAGAGGTCTAAATTACATTCATTCTGTATTACCATTGCCAATCAAAACTACACACTATGGATTAAACAAATTGTTTAAGTTGTGGCACTTATTCAAGTTGAATGTCACCTTTGAAAAAGTAGTTCTCAGAAGGAGCAGCATCGATTAAAATGGTATATTGTAACTAGGAGGTGGATGGCCCGTTTTTGCCTCCTTTCTCTCCCCCACTTTTTTATTGGTGTGGATGATTGGTCTTATACTCGAGGCAGGCAGGATGCTACAGATTATAACCACTTTGGTTTGTACACATAGTTCCTTTGTCTCACGCACTGTTCTGTCCTCCTTTAGCTGTTCCCTCATTCTAGATTTACAATAAACTAATTCTTGTCTATTCGGCATTGACTATGAATTGTGGGAGTGACAAAAAAGGGTCACTCAGCAGCAGTGGTTGTACAGCCTCTAAGCACTGTTTTGTTAGGCTTGACTAGCTTTTGTAATTATGTTCTCCCCGCAACCTCCCCTGACCACAGCCTAGAACGACAGAATTCAAACTACTGAGGTATAAAATGCATTCCACTTTGCATTAGAGTCTGGCCAAGTCTAATTTAAATAGTCTTTGTTTCATTTCATGCATTGAGAGAATTAACGGCTCTTTTTGGGAACTATGTGATTGCTTTTTGATTTGGAAATGTAAATGCACATAATGTTCAGTCAAACAACGAATTACTGAGTAAATAATGAATTCATTAGAAGCTGATGAGACAGATGTGTTTTTAGCCTTCAAGCACAAAAGGACTGCACATTGCATCAACACTTGATTTTCTTTTAAAGACAGTTAATACCAAAAATGTAAAAGAAAACTTTAGATTCTAAACAGAACTCTCAGGTCCATCCATCCATCCATCCAGTCTCTTTGGGATAACAGAACTCTCAGGTCTCAAAGGAAATTATAGGTCCTAAATAAAACCATAGGTTTTTGATGAAAAAAATTTTTTAGATCCTAAACAAAGAAAAAAACCCAGTTTGAATCCTGGGAATCTCAGACCTTAAACAGGAACCTTTAGGGTTAAATAAGTAGTGTCAATACTTTCCTTAGAAAATGCATAACCTTTGCTCTTTATTTTTTAAAAACTTAAATTGCTTGACTCAACGTATTTTTTTTTGTTGCTGATTTATGGAAATACATTTCTTGACTTTTAAGTCACTAAACTATTGTGCAAGGACTTCCTAGCTCTTTGTGTTTGGCACCATAGTGTAATTACTGTTAATTGTTATTTTAAATGATGCTGTCTTCACAGCAGCAATGTGAGAGAAAATGGGGGTGTCACCAAATCTTGGTAAACTTATCTCACACGCCGTAATTGCCTCAGCTTAATGAGTTACAATCAACAGATCTTGCCTGCCATCTCCCAGTGGCATCCCAGAGAGCATTTTGTTCCAAGGTTTGAGGTGGAGCGCTTTTCCTTAATGAAAGCCAGCATGGAGTCCTGCAAAAAAACAGAACACAGTGATTAGAAGCTTACACAAACACAGAAAAGGCAGCAAACAGTGATTAGGATGTAATTGTAATCTTGTAAAAAAAAAGGGGGGGAATCTGTATTGTTAAAAACCATCAGAGAAAGGGGTTAATTAATAGCAGCAGACCACAATAAGTTACTCAATTGTGTTTAGAGTACAAGAAA
>JAVKLF010000142.1:7497186-7513115 GCA_034783495.1 Millerichthys robustus
GGAGAACCATTATTTTTCGATTGTTGATGCGAAAACTTTCTGCCGGTCTGCTAGTCCACAATGTATTCTGGCACTTCCAGCTTGTGTTTGTGAGATGGCCGCGCTCGTGGTAGCCGCCCTATGACGTAGAATGGGCATCAGCCAATGAAACGCAGCCCCTCTGGTAAGGTCCATTCTCTGTCTCTACTCAAAGTTACATCATCTCGGACGTAAATGACGGACTGTAAATGGGTCATTCGGAATAAGCTGAGGTGGCTGAAATAAGGGCTTGCCCTTTGGAGGTACCATGCATAAGCATTTTGCTCAAAGTAAATAAAAAAAGTTCTTTTGACTTGCTTGACTCAGGCGTGAGAAAGCATAATAAAAGCAACTGCAATAAAATAACATAAAGGTAAAATAAACTGAAATTTCATTAAATAACTTTTTGACACAAACGTAAAACAATTGCTTCATACAATTCGATAATCTCATTCAAGACAGTCAGGGTGTAGAAAACAGCTTCAAAGAAAACCCCCAAGCACAGCCTAGTTTGGACTTCTGTTTCAAACACCTCCAAAGCCCACAATACGACCACAACATAGCATATGGGTCGCTCTGCCATGTAAATAAAACCCTGACACAATGCTGAAAATCAAACAAAACAATAAGGCCTCTTATTCCTAGGTTACATTACCTGGGCTCCAACTATAGTAGCTACAAACTTTGAGCTGTAATACAGTTACAACATGGCCTCTATAGGCAAGGCCTGCTTCCTTCATTGCTGGAAGGCAACTGCTTTTAGCTAAGTGACAAGAGGTCTTTTCATAGAGGCAGCTAATAGGCCAATTGCATTTACTCAAAAGAGGATTGTGAGAAATTAAGAGGAGTGTTGATGGTGAATAAAGGAGTGATTGACATTGGCTGGGAGGGGGAATTGGTAGAACAGAGAAGCAGCAGCTTTTGCTAAGATATTGTGCACTTCTAAGGTAATAATTACGCCAAGACGTCTCTGTAAAGCAGAGCTATGAGATAATAGTTCCCTATGCTGTTGCATTTAAAGACTTCAATAATTATACAGAGATGAATTTTCTATATTGGCTGAAACTAGGCCAGTGGCTGCACCATCTGAGCTGTGGTTTTTCTTAACTGGCTTTAGTCAGCTACCCAATCAGCTGACAGCTGACATTTAAAGAAACCATCATCATTGTGATGTGACTATTTGGGCCTTACTACCAAACGTTGTGTTTTATCCTGTACCGTTGTTCTCTTACTCTTCTGCATTTAATCTACCCCAGCAATTTGTTTTTATTAGTGTTCCGTGACTATTCTCACTACCTGCAAAGAACTTTCCGAAAGTTTGGTATGGATGGAGGAACTGAAAAATATGGGGAGGGAACAGATAACTGAACGGAGATGCTATGCGGACATGCATCTTTGTGTACGTGTCTTCACAGTGTGTTTTTGATGGGCATTGCAGTTGACTGGATAGCAGATAGGGGTCAGAGCAAGAAAAAAAAAGGAAAAGAAAAAGGGAGGTGGATGAAAAGAGGAATGAAGTGGAAAGTACGGGACTGACAGAAAGAGAATGAAGGAGACGAAGGGGACAGAGTGTGTATGCCGGGCATAGCAGGGTCATGGCTTATGAGAGGGAGAAACAGCAGACTGAGTGGAGAAGACAGCATGGCTGCCTCTGGGCCGTCACAGGCCAAAAACACAGAGTGGTGACAGAAGAAGAGGAGGGAAAGATTTGGGACGTTATTAAAACAGAAGGTGGAGGAGAAAAACAGATAAGAACTGAAAATGAACAATAGAGTGTATTGTGCTATAAAAAGATAAAAAAATTCAAGAACATGTGCTCCCAGACATGAAGGTATTAACCTATCAATCCCCAAGACCTTGATTTAGCCTGCTTAAAGCTTCATATTATCTCTCAAACAAAGAGGTCCTGTGTGCAGCCTGATGCGAGGCACCACTCACCTCTCCAACTAACTCGGTCTAATGTGCTTCTATCTCATTATCTATATAAAGTAGGCTAAAAAAAACCATGTTAGGCCCCAAATTCTATTTATCCATTTAAAATATTTTTCTCAATAGGGTCAAGAACATTAATTCTTTTTGGCCCTCAGGGAGGTTGAATGAGAGAGGGGCTTTTGTGAAAACCGTCAGTCAATTTTTGAAACAGGTTTATGACTGCCTTGCTCTTCTTGTCAGTCAATGCATGGACAACAGTTTAGAGGTAAACAGGAAAGAATATGTTTTTAGTGTGATTATTCCAGGAGTGATTAGAGGGTAGGAGGGAAAACCTGTTGAAGAAACCCCTTATCTGTTGGGGTAGAATAGCAATTATCTGAGTGGTCTTTAGCGTTTGCTGGAAACTTGCAAAAGTAGATGAGAACAAAACAATTAGGGTCATCTGAAGACTGATCGTGTTCCTGTTTCGATTAATGTTGGTCTTTTATTGCTTGAACCTCACTTGACAATCTATCTTCTCTGTGCAAAACGTGGTGTCTGTTTATGCTCACACACAGAGCAATTCAGATCAGTTATAAAACTTAGAACTTTGCACTTTGTAGTTTGAACTGAGAAAACTTCCAGGATGCTATTCAAAAAATAAATAAGCTCAGCCACCTTCTTAAAAATGCTCTGAATGAAATGCTCAAACCTTTATCAGAAAGAAAAAGAAAAAGGATGACTGATACAACAAAAAGAGATGAAAACATTTGCTAAAATAACCAAAGTATGCTAACTTTCCTTATAAATTTGCTCTCCAGTCAGGACTTTCTTTATTTTTTGCTTATTATCACCCCTAATAAGATCCCATTTAATTAGGTGAAACTTGGAGACTAATTATGGCATGGAAGCATGTCTCCTTGTGTTTGGCTGTCTCGCTTTGGAAGGGGGCCCCCATGGCAATGCCTGGAGCTAAGAGGTCTCCAGCATCAAAGGCGGCATGGCTGAATGTGACTGCAGAGATATAGTTGGTTATGGTGAATAAAAGGGGAGCAAAACAGACAGAAAGACAGAACAGAAGAGGGAGGGAAACAAGATGAAGGAAGAAATGTTCCTGGGAGAAAGGAGCAGCAAGAAACAGAATAGGTGCTAAATTATTAAAATGGTGACGTGAGTTCAGACGGAACAATATCTACAAGGAAAAAAAAGGGTTATTTGTCTTTCTCTAGCTGAGATGTTTGCCAAACAATTAAGGAAGCTTGGAAGAGATGGCTATGGATGGTTGGTAGGGATTTGAGAACAAAAGGGGGTAGTGCAGAGAAGCAATGACCTTTGAAAACAGTTAGCCCTGATAGCAAAAGCGTTTACTGAAGCATTAATGTCAGTAGTGGATATTTTCATATTCAGAAGTCAAATTTAAAACTGTCAGAAGGGCATTTATGTTGAATTAGAACAAAATACCCAATTTCCTGTCCCTTCTAATTGCCATTCTTGTTGTCAGCAGCACAGTTTGCACAAATGGTGCCCTGTTGGTGAGCCTACTTGACCCACATTTGCTATTTTTCCAAACAAACATCTCTCCACATAAGTAACCTGTTTTGCTTCTGCAGTGCATCTTACAGGCCAGCTGGAGGGATGCTAAAGAATGTGGCAGCTGTTGATCTATTCGTTGCCTCCTGAGCTTCTTGAAGTATTTACTACCTGGCAAGGGCAACTAAGGGAATAATCTGGAACCCCCCAACGTGCCTCGAGAATTGCAAGGCGGGCGCGGCAGGAGAAAAAAAAATGAGAAGAAGAAGAGAGAAAGCTAGTGTGGTGAAAGATACAGAGCCCTGATCGAGTTTTGTAATGAGCTGTCACCTCCTTTTGCCTCACTTTCCTAGATGCCTATACCTAGGTGTGGAACAAAAAAAATATCCACATGAGGCGGTTCAGAGGAGCTTCTAGGCTATATTCAGCAGGAGTGGGTGATGACATCACTTTAAGCCTTTCTCTTATAGCCTGCAGGGTATACGCTAACAAGCATTACAATAACCCTGCACAAGTAGGCATTATGGGTAAGTTATGGCTGCACCCCCTCCCCCCCCCACACACACCACCACCAACACACACATCTTCGACAGAGTCAAATCTCTTCCTGGCGTAATGAATATACTGTGGCCTGCTCCTGGGGTAATTAATTGAGGAGAAATTAACTAGCATAATTTCATTCTGGTGACAATCTCTTGGCCAATTATCAAATCGAGCTTGCACTCTCTGCTGCCCTCCGCAAATGTCCTCTCACTCTGGGTCCCTACCTCCTCCTGCCCATTTGAACAATAAGCAGTCCCCATAAATAAAGTGTCCCCGAGTGTCATGCTCCATGCTCATTCATCTTGCATGCACACTCTTGCAGATATACAGCTCACGTGCATCAACGTGTGCTGGCAGAACCTAGGGGAGTTTGCTTTGTTTACCAAAGACAGACCCCTCAGTCCTACACATATACAGTATATATTAGGTTTGTCCAGATATTTTCTACATCTCTGGCATATAAACTCTGATCTTCTATACCATTATCATCAATATATAAAGCTGGATGAACTGACTTCCATTGTCCTAAATTGAAACCAAAATGTCACTACCATGTTGCCCTTGGTGTAAGAGTCTGCACATTTGGGATGAAACAAACCTGGAGCCTAAGGATTTACAAGAAAGACAGCAAGACTGACCATCAAAATACCCTGGCCCCTTTCCATTCTCTGACATAATCATGATATTCTTGAAGGAAGTGCTCCAGGCTGCACCACAAGAGCTGCATCTTCTTGAATCGGTTTAAATGATCATAGAATTGTATGTTAACAACCCACATAGCAGACAGATGTGGGTCAGATCTGGTGTCAAAGTGGCACTGCTTGCTGACTGACATAGCAAGTGGTTTGTCAGTTGGATGTAGGCAAGATTTGGCAATGAGGGCACTGTTTTTACGATGACATGTCTCAACTGGGCTACCAAAAGGCAAATCATTCTACACGGTATCTAGGCCGACTGTTAGACAATGGTCACCTATGTGAGAACCTTGTAACGTGAAACTGATCGTTATGTAAATGTTCATTTAATAGCATTAGCAAAATCAGCAGTGAAACTAGAATTGATTTACAATGCTAACAGTTTTCTTTGGATGTTAGTTTGCTCAGACTAGCTGTTAGCTCATCAATCCAGTTAAAACCAACAACGGTGAGAAAATGCAGAGAGAAAAGGCGCGCGGTGACTCATCCACAATGCTCCTAAACACGATGGTGCTGGATTCCTGCCACACGTTCACAAAACCACTGAAACAACACCTTATTATTAAAAACGCTCCAAAACCTGTGAGCAGCAAACCACAAGCAGCGAAAATGATGCTTGCCAAGCTTTTCCATTATCACTGGAACACTACATTTATAATCATCTGTACAAGCTAAAGCTGACACTGTTTGCTTCTCATTTTGTGACTTAAAAAAAAAAAATAGCAGTCCAAAATACAAAACTGTGTCACCCCTCTCTCCTACGTTAGTCTGTGCTTTCTACAGCTCTGAGCTTGTGCTCTGCGAGCGCCGTAAGGATTAGAATTAACAGCTCTGCTGTGGCGTATACATACAACACTGCTAGCAACAGATAAAACAACATGGCCGTCTCGGCTCATTTTAACGCCACACACACTCAGTGTACACAAACAGCTTTTTTATTTTTTTGAAGTATAGCAAACCCTTACGTTAAGCGTATGTGAAGCTCAGTGTGTGTGAATGCTTGTCATTCCCAGCCACGGAGGAAAAGGAAAGCCCACAGCGTAGCTGATAAGACCGACACAGAATGTACACGACAGAGCAACGAGCATGTGGAAAAGGGCTTACCGTGCTACTGTGAGAGTGTGAACGAGGGGTTAATTCAGAGATATATTTAATGTATTTTTTTTATTGTTTATGATTTTTCTAAATTCTCTTCTCACGCAGATACGGACACACACACCATCTCCCTCTTATTTCTCCAGCCAGTCTTTAGAAAAGAAGTGTCACTGCTTCTCCTCCACTGTTACTCTTATCGCACACTCCCAGGCACATTTGCACAATAGCCTGTTTTACACCATTAAATGGTTATTTGTCAAAATAAAATTTCAATTAAATCCTCCCTAAAATAAAAAAAAAATGGAAACAGTCACTGATTAATGTTTTTTTTCCTCTACCGTATAGGTAAAAGAAAACATCTAAATTGTGGGAATACTATGAAAAAGTGAGAAAATGGGAAAAATGGTGCAGTTCTGTACAGGGTCATTACAAAAAGCATAAAAGGAAACCATGGCTTTGGGGGATTCTTTTTTCATATGGTTCAAACAAATGAAAGAAGCATAGAACACACTTTGTGTGCAGCAAATATTGAGCCCAAAGACCACATTTTTTTACTTTTTTTTTGACAGTACAATTTCATATGACCCAGCTCAGATCGTAGCAGCAAATTTCCATCAAAATTACATTAGAGGCACCTCTGGCCAGACATATAGGGCATGATTCTGATATAAAAATTTAAATAAACTATGTATTCATGTAGCCAAGAGTGAGACATGTATTACCCAGTATCTACAATTGTTGCTACCCGGAGAGTGGAAACATGTTTTTAAGGCCAGCACGAGCCAGGCACGGTGAGTCACGACCCTAATTGAAAGCTAGTGGTGCAAATGTGTTGGGGGGTAATTAGGTTGACCCAAAGCGACGGGGCTTTCACTTTTTCAGTGTGTAAGCTCATAAACAGGCAAAGAATGCTCTGCTCTGGAGCAGAAAAGGCAAATTATCTGGAGCCCGTGTTTCCCAGGGGGAGCTAGTTTTCTGTGTCTCAGCAGGTTCTCGGCACACGATGGGCCATTGTGTTCTTAAAACTGTTGGGAGGATAAAAAAAAAAAAAAACTGCACAAGCCTTTGTATTTTTAAAGTGGTCTGCTTTTTGTAGTGTCCCCCTTTTTGATCACTTTAAAACTACTGACTATTTCTCTAAATCTAGGGTAAAACCTTTTTTTTTTAATCACAGAACATATTCCAAATCCTATCATAATAAAAAGGATCTTTAACTCTTTATTTCTGGAAAAATGGCCAAATCTAAACACATTTGCATTTACTAAGATATAAAAGCATGCCAACGTGATGCAACTTTGGAATGTAATGGCCTGTGAAAACCAAAGAGGCAAAGAAAAAGATTTTAGAGGATTTTCCCCTCAGGACAGTTTGAACACCTACTGGGAAGGTTGAAAACAAACTGTTTTAAATGGCTGTGCACAGTTACAACCTCTGATGAAAGTGCTAAAAGGATGTGCCAGTCAGCAAATAGGTTCTCCAGTCCTCCTTTAATGTATCCTTGAGTCTGGCTGGGGTGCCTGGGCTGTGAAAACCTCCTGCAGTGTTTGAGTGTTCATGATTGAAAGCGAATACTTCAGTAGCATCTCACACTTTGGTAGACATTCGGTCAAAGAGGCTCAAATAGCCTATATTACATATTGGTCGTATGTTGTAAGCATGTGTTGAGACCATTTTTGTATTTTTACCAGTAAAAAAATTGTTAGATAATGCTTGTTGTATAAGTGAACTTTGAAAGCTCACTTAGTATCAAGTACCTTAAACACTCTCCAGCCACTCTTGCTCAGACAGAAACTCAGAACGATACAGCTTGATAACACCAAGGTGTCCCGGATTATAGACTGTCTCACAGATAGACCACAGTTTTTTCCCTTCTGGTGCAGGAGATTGGATTTGCTGCTGCAGGGAGGCACTGCGCTATCATCCTTTTGAGTTATTCCCTATCTTTGACTCAAACACAATCGTGGGTCACGCCACCTCCAGATTTTGTACCAGCGATTTCCACCAGGATGGCATGATGTGAACTTTGGAATGAAGTGTTGTACAAGAATGAGTGCAAGGATGACCATCTGCACGGGAGCATTTGAAGGATAATGAGGCTTTTGAAGACAATTTCTGTTTAAGGAAATGCAGCGATGCCTATCGTTTGATTTTCACAGATTTTAATGGTGTAGTTCATTAGCAGAAACTTGACAGGCTATAAACAGTGATTTCTGGCTAGTCAATGTCTTCTTGCCTGTATTGATGTTAGGTGTTGATAAAGTCAACAAACAGAAAATGCACATCTGGTACTAATCAAGTGTCAGATTGGGATCCCAGCTAAGCAATTTTTCATTGACCTGCATCAGAGTCTCTCACTACACTTGCTCCCATTCTTTTTTGTTGACAAACTGACTATGATTTTACGTCTGTCGTGCTATAATACAGCTACCAAATCTTGTTGTGATGTACTGTGGCAATATGTCTGCAGTATGGAGATATTTTCAAACACAGCAGGTGAGCAGTTTGTGTATTTATTAACCAGATTGTGATAAATGATAAAAAAAATGGGTTGTCTAACTACCAAAATTTTGAAGGCTTTGGCATTTTTAATCCATGCTTTGTTTGAAACAGGAGGTTCATTACTACAAGTGGGTGCTTTATTTTTAAATCAACCCATCTAAGTTGGAGTGTGTGTGAGCATTATCTAAGTATAGTCCCCTGAGGTTTTGAACACTGGGTCAAAGTATTCAAAATAAAAAGACACAAAGACCATCTTCACCCTCCTTTTACTTTGCTGCACAGGCTAAGAGATTGTTAGCAACAGCGCAAACCACATCTTAACCTTTTAATCATCACGTCTTGAGAGCAAGAAACGCCACAGGCAGACAACAAGATTCGTCTCAGTCATCACTCAAAAGTTTCTGCTGTCCCCGAAGCACCAAATCCAGATTTGAATATGAGTGGACACTTGAAAGCACAGCCCTCTATTAACATTTACATGTATCACACTGGATGATGAAGAAAGAAAGACGATTTAAAGTTCAACCTGCTCTGGATGTAAGTCAAGGTAAGCCTTTCAAGTCAAAATTGAATGTCCCTTTTTTCCTTCTCTTTAACAGGACAGTTTAGCAGTAAGGAAATACAGCACCACAGCTGTAGCCATAAGCAGTGTATTATTTAAAGCACCAGGGGCCCAATTTGTCACTCTGGTGGGCTCATCACAGATGAACATCGTTTATAAAATGCACTTTTCAGGCTGTCTGTCGGTGGGATCAAAGTATAAGCTTCGGCTTTACCCATTTCTCCCTCCTTTTCCGATTCCTTGCTCTGATTCCCACTGACAAAATGAGTCAATTTAAACCAAATGCATTCCCAATCAAAAAACAAAAATGCTGAGGGAGAAAAACTGGAAAGAAATAGAATCATTATGTAGGTAGTTGAAGTCTGAGGAGGTGGGCAGTAACTAAGGAATACAGACACCCAGCTTCCTTAGAATATAGACAAAAATAATGTTAGATAAAGAGAGGAAATACAATTATAATCCATCACCACTGAGTTTTCATAAACTTTTTTTCTCATTGGTAAGTACCACTGGATGCTATGAAGCAAGAACTGAAAATATTTAATTCTGCTTTTATTAAAAAAGTATATTAGACTCTAAAATAGTGATGCTTTAGTTTCCTTCATGACAGAAACTGATGAACAGCTGGCAAAACAGAGTGCAATTAGAGTGCTGCTGGTTGTCGGCTAAATGTTGGAAAATGTGTTGCAGATGTCAGATTATATTTGCTATATTGCATCAACAACAAGCATGAGCTTTTAGTTTTATACAGTTCGTGTAGCTTTTAGGGCTCAGAAAGGCTTTTTGCTGGGTGGTGTTTGAAAGAAGTATTGGTAAAATTCTAGCTTTATAACAGAGAGAAATTGAAGCAACTGGCTGCATAGATGAATAGCTGGTTGGCATCTGGGCATAGTTTGGGCGAGAGTAAAAAGCACAGGTTTGTTGAGCAGAATAAACCTGTCTGAATAAAAAAACAACTTTACTACTTAACTTGAAGTTGCATAAAAATAAAACAACTAAAACTTATCAGCAGTCTGAGAAGTCCTGACAATATTTTGTGCCAACTTTGATTTAACCCTAGTCACATAACTACAATAAATCATGCCTGATTGTAATCAGAATAAATCTTAAAAATAAATTTAAATGTAATATAGTATATGTATATGATGTCCCTGCAGGAAATTATTTGAGCTGCAAAGAATGTGGTACAGCTAGCTACTCCAACCATTAGCCATTCCAATTAAATGTAGAAATTCATGCACATTACTGTTGGTGTTTTGTGCTTTCAAGTAAAAGTTCACATGCTTGAAATGCCATACCATCACCTTTGAATGTAGAAAGCTCCTAAATAGGAGGTGTAGCATTTTTCAGAAAGACAAAACAGTCTGATTACTTTTGATTCAATTTGTTTAGACTATTAGCTCATGAATGACTGTGAATCGTTGCCAGCATACTAGCCATCATGTTCACACCATCGTTGGGTGCCATGTTTTCTCTTTTTCATATAATACTCAAATTCATGTGACATCAGATGCCACAGAGTATGAAACATAATACTGCATCCTTCTCTCTTCCTTTGAAGCACAGAAAACATGCTTCATTACTCACCCAGCTTGACAGGCCTATTTTCCCCCACCACCATCCCTCCTTCCTCTTCCCACACCACCCCTTCCCGTTTTGAGCAAAGCTCTTGACCAATTGATTTTTTTTCCCTTTCCTCTTTCCACCGTTCCCCCCGCCCTTGATTCTAATGCTTCTTGGTTGTGGGAAATATTTATTCACATTGATCCACGGCAGAGCTGGCAGGTCTTTCATGAGCATCAGAACTCAAACTGTTTTTGTCCCACCAATGTCTCCAAATATCAATCACCAGTGGAAGAAAAGGTGGTTGGAATGTAAGTTATTCAGACATATATATATATATTTCAGACTCCAATAGCTTGATTGATGATAGTCTGCTTTGAATGAGTGGTCAGACAAGGTCCTAAAATAGGCAAATTTTCCACAAATTATTTAAACACCTGAACTTGACATGGACTTGTCTGTTCTAAAGCTGCTGAGTCGACTGAAGGAAACCGGTGGGAGCGTTCGGGCTGATAATTCCCAAATCTGCGTGGTTGCCATTAAAAATGCAGCGCAGACAGACTATTTCCTGCATCAAATTTTCATGGCATCAAGCTGCCTCGACAGCCCCCGTCCAACACACTTTCACGTAATAATGATGAAGTTCCCAAAGCATGTGTTTGCTCTCTGGATGGATGTGGGTTTTGGAAGAGTGATGCAGTGCTGTGTCATAGTTCATAGACAGCAACATTTCTCACGGACTTTCACATTCACTTGTATCATTGATTGCTGTCTTTCTCCTGTGCACACACAAAGAAAATGACAAAAACTAGATTTTCTCCCCAGTGAAGCTTAAAGCGATCATCCTGATCTTTTGAAGTTGGATTCTGTAGAACAGTTACGAGCATTAGGGAGGACTGCTTTTTCGGTACTGCAGGCTAGTTCAGCACAAATATTCAAAATTTTACTCCAGAACAAAATGCTTTTACTGCATGTGCATAGAACAAGACAATATTTCTTTGGCCCACATAGTGATTGCCTGATTTTCTTAAGCAAACTGCTACTTTTCTTTTAGAAGGCAGCAATGCATCTTGGTCCTATTTTTGTTCAGACTAGCTATTAGCTCATCAGTTTGGTCAGAATTAAACTATATCTCGAATTATAGGTAATTCAAAAAGCAATCCACAAAAGGTAAGTTAAAGAGGGCATATCCTGCAAAAGTCACTTGTTTAGCCGTTAAATACATTTTGTTGTGTACTTGGGAGTCTTCAAGAGTGCAGAAAATTTGAATTGAGTCTCTCCCAGTGCTGCATAGATATCTGTACATTTTGTTGTATACCCTTTGATTGCATTTAAAAAGTCCACACTAAAACAATTTGCTCTCAGATGCACCTCAGAACAGGGGTGAAAGAGGGGCCTGTGGAGCTACTATAACCAGGTTTTCAGACCAAAACATTGCAGTTCTACTTAACACAGACCACAAGTGAATGATTTAAATGTGAAAAGAAAGGATTTAAAAGCACAATATGTCCCCCTTAACAATTGCTCATAATCTTTCCACTGAACCCCATTTAAAAAAAAACAATCTTAACTATCATTTGTTGTTTTCATCTCTCTGTCATTGAGTTACATGTATGTACATTTAAATAGTCATCGACCCATATGCTGACATAACACACTGTAGAGTCAGCAGCCAGGCTTGTAAACACATTAAGGCTAATCCTCTTGAATTTCCTAACCTGTGCTGACTCAAATGCACCTCACCCACCCCGCTCCATTTTGTTCATATTCTGCTGTCACATTCAAGCTAAAAGCGCATATTTCCTGCACAATAAAAATCCCCTCATTCCACCAGTTCCTGCATCCAAGGTCATATGTAAATATGTTTGCTGCAAGTGAGAGACGAGGCATCACTAACTAATGCCAACGTCATAAAAGAAAAAGGTATAAGGTGTGCTTGATAAATATGACTGCCGTAGAGACACACACGGAACCCTTGGCTGCTGCAAATAGAATTATAAGGGAAAAATAGAAAGCTCTGGAAGCTGCGCCTGTGTGTTCGGGTTAGGCCCCGATGAAGATCTGTCCTTTCTTCACCCTCATTATAACGCTTACAGCACCCGCTCCTCGTGTTCTCTTGTCATGTGTGAAGACCAGAAACAAGAACACATTTTGAGCCCCATTAAAACTGTTATCGTGGAGAGAAGCTTTAAGAAAGACGTTACATGGTTTGTAACGTGATATCAAACTAATAGTACTTCAGGATTATTACGTTCCATCCTAAGAGCTGGATAAAAATGGTAATAACAAAAAATCATTTGATTACATCCAACATACAACTAGCAATGCTGATGGAGAATTTTCTTTCTAGTCAACTCACTGGTTGAAAGATTAGCGTCGTCTCTGGCCTCTGATGAAAGGATCAACAAAAAAATAGGATACAACATAGAAGAGTCCACCACAGCTTGTACAATTCAAGTACAAGTACAAATCTGCAGCTATAGACGTGCTGTGTTAATACCTAATGAGTGTCTTTAAATAAAAGTAATATGTATTTACTTCCTTTGTTTCCTCTTGAGAGTGGGCTTGGCGGGAGGTTGCCGAGCTACGGTGGAGTGTGCAGCCAAATTAGAAGAGGTAGAAACATAATCAGCAAGTGGAAAGGAAAGAGTGAAACACACAAGTGTGGATGAGAGAAGGAAGGAAAAAGAAATAGAGAGAGAGGACTGGTAATATGCTTGGGAATTTAATAAGCCTCAGTGCTCCTCAATAATATCACCCGCTTCACAGAGTCCTCTGGGAAACATGAAATGTGGCGATAAAGGATGATGCCTTCCGCTGACAAACAGGGTGTGCTAAAAGCGCCCTAGAAAAGAATTAATAAACAATACCCCCACCCCACACCACCCCCAAAAAAGGAAACAGCAATGTGTCGCTGCTGTTGCTAGCACACATCCTCCTGCCCCCGGCAACACTTTAAAGAGTGCTTTATATATATATACTTTCTTCTCCTTATGCTGCAATTCTCCAAAACTTCCCCCTCTTTAAGGTCACACATGCTGAGTGATTATTCAAACTCCAGCTGAATAATGTTGGCTTTATTTACAGAACTGTTAGTGGACTTTGGTGGTGGATTTAAAGGATTGCCTGTTGGTGTGCGAGCATTTGTTTGAGACACTTTTTTTTATTTACACAGATACTGTGGTATAATAGGCTACTGGAGCCACAGTTTTGCCTCAATGAATCATCAATGATTTAGTTGTTCAGAGATTACACCTGTGCAGTAGGTAAGCGCCTTTTTTTTAGATTATTCCTTTATTTTTTTCTGCATCTAGGCAATAAAGTGTACAAAAATAAACAGGCAAGAGCTACTTTAGCATTAAAAGACAAGCGCACACTAACTTCATAAACTGGAAAGATGAGTTTTTCAAGGTCAACTTTAAATGCTTGTTGAATCCATTGATGTTCCAACGTATTTTGCCCTAAAAGAATATGATGCTTCCACTCACAATGTTCATATTTCACATCGTTGACACCTGTGCTGAACTAATTGTGAATTTTGACCACTTCACTTACTGCTATTTCAGTTAATTTCATGTATGTCAGGTTCATGTCAAAAAGATATCACAGTTTCTCGACTGTGTTAGATCTGCTAAACTGAGTTTGTAGATATTTTTTGGTGCTGTTACTTAGCTCTGTTGCCTCCATCATGACAAGTGGACAATAAACAAAGCTGAAAAAGGGAAGCCTGAGGAGCAGAGCAAAGGCTAACTAAATTATTTGCAATAAAACTCTAACCAAAACTAGTCTTGACTTTTGTTGCTTGCCATGCTATAAACACTGGAAGGTAAATTGTAGCTGCTGGAATTTGCTGTTTTCATAACTTTGACAAATGCACTGCAGTATGTCACGAATTTACTTGCAGTGATGGGTGGCACAGGGAATTTGTAGCTGACAAAGCATGATGGGAAACCGGCTTTTTAAGTTATATAGGACACATTCCTCCAAAAAATGTCAAATTATACGCCTCTTCCGGTCCCTGCCAATACGCCATGTCATCTAGAATTTACAATAGATGGGCTGAATAGGTGCCAAAAAAGACATACCCGAACAAATATTCCAAGTTATATTTGTTTGTGTATCAGGTCTCTGGTACTTTTCTTGATTTCCACCAGAGTTGCGTTTTTAAGAGCAACCCCTAGCCAGGTGTGTCAAACTCGATGTGTTGGTGTTGACGCCAACACGAGCGAGAAATGCACCTCCCTGACCTGTCATGTCCTGTCAGACGAACAGAGAGAGACAGCCTCTCGCTCTGTCGAGTCCCATGACATTTACATACAACACTGCCTGGTAGTGTGGGAATCACCCACAGGCAAGACCAGGCCTTGAATTTAGGACAGGCACTTTTCCAGTCACCTACCCCCACACCCCTCCGATCACCCCTCCACCCTTTGCTTGTCACTACCTCAGTGAAGACCCACTCATGCTTGACAAAAAAAAGAAAAAAAAAACATGTACCTCGCTTTGCTGCCACTAAAAACGCCCGCCTGGCTCTCAGACGGAGGATGCAAGGCGTGAAAAAGTAAAAACAGCTTCTCGTTCTCTTTTGGTTTACACCAGAAAAGGCTCACATTGGTCCTCCCTAATCCACCTTCTAGCGCGAGGTCTTTCAATAACCTCCTCCCCTCTCCATTTCCCTCTTCACCATCCCTTTCACCTCCCTCCAATTGCTCTTATTATCTGCCTCTGTCTCCGTTGATCGGCCAACGACTCCCTATTGGCAGATTCACGAGATTGATCATTTTAACACGGGTGGGTGGACTCACTAAAAAGTCCCACTACCACCTCTCTTTCCTGGTGCAGTGTTCATACAATACACTATGTTGGTACCCACAGCCCTGACAGTAAAACTCCTAAAGCCATATCACTTAACATGCACTGGGCTCAACTCCCAGGAGGGGGGTGAGAGTGGCTATGAGGGAGTGGAAGAAGAAAGTGAAGAGTGGCGTCTGAGCAGAATACTAACAAAGTAAAACACTTGGAAGAAAGAAAAAAAAGTAATAGGCAAAAAGACGATGGCGCTGACAAAATTACCACTTAATTTGATTCATCTTAGATTTCTATCCTTGTGTGCACGCACAAATGTGTAGGTCAATTTATAAGGATATAAATGTATGTTTGCAAAGTAGTTCCCACAGGAATATCAATATACATAGTTATGGAATTCTCCACTGAGATTTTTTTTTAGATGCCCTAGGGGATTCCATGTGCTCAATTTTATCCTTTATCACTTGTCTACGTGTGTGTGTGTTTTCACGAATTTATTTGTGTATGGGAGTTTGGTCTGCTCATGTGAAAGGAAAGGGAGGAAGAGGCTGCATTAGCATGATTAAAACGACAGTAACAAATGGCCGCTGTCTGAGAGAAGCCATGTGACTATCTCAACAGGATATAGGCCAAGTACACACACACACACACACACACACACACACACACACACACACACACACACACACACACACACACACACACAC
>JAVKLF010000142.1:7525612-7539921 GCA_034783495.1 Millerichthys robustus
ACACACACACACACACACACACACACACACACACACACACACACACACACACACACACACACACACACACACAATACAAGCAGTCACAATCAAAACGGTCTTTGTTGTTTGCTTCAAATACAGGCACCAATGATTTCATATACACGTGGCTATAAATCTGAATATGTACAGTAAATACAGTATAACAAGGCACACTAACTTGTGCATAAACAGAGTTATTAACCATCACTCCAAGTGTTACAAAGTACCCTAGGATTTATCTAGAAGAGAGAATTGTACAGTACACTAAGCATGAACCCATTTCCCCCACAGATATACACCCTAAGCTCTAACACCCTTTTTGTCTTTTTTGCAATTCCTACTTGTGTGCCTCGCTTCTTCTGTTCCTCTTCCCCCTCCCTCCCGTTTTGCTGTTTCCCTAAGGCATATCCCAGAGAACCTGACTGATCTGCTGGCTGTTTGTTTGGAGTGCAGTTGATGGGGAGCACGGGTACCTTGAGGCGCAGAGATGGAAGGCACCAAGAGGCATTTGAGGTAAAGGGGGAGCGGGAAGAAGGTAATTGAGATGCTGTTCACAGACATTTGGAGGGAGAAAGTCCCCCCTCTGCAAAACTTTCTAGTGCCACTAGAACCCTTAACCCCTAAATACTTTTCTTTGTTTTTTGGTTTTTGTCCCAAAGGTTATTATAGAGTTCTGTCTGAACCCGCCAATAACCCTTTTCACAAAACAGGCCTAAACTATAAGCTACTTTTAAACCACCAATAGAGCTGACCACAACAATGTGACCTTACACGGCAAAGGTAGCGTTCTGGAAACTATGGGAGGGAAAAAAAGAGTAAAACAATACAGAAAATAGATGTCAAATAACTCATTTTGAATCTCATGCCCTGCTGATCGCACAGAACAATTATCATTGCTACACATACAGACCCTATCAGCCCTGAGACTACCTCATAACATCAGATTAATATCAACTCCTGTGCTGCATCTATTGTTGGCATAAATCCCACAGAAACTGCAAGATATTGTCTCAGACCCAGATTGAGAAAGTGACTATTGAGATGCTCGCAAGCTGAGTCATATTCAACTACACTGTTTTTCATTGATTCTTGTATAGTATGTTTTGTTTTTCATCTGAGAAGCTAAGTAGCATCCCATAACATATTTTATATGATTACATCTCAATTTAACAAAAAAAAAAAAAACAAGTGGAATTATGCAAGTAAATAAACATGTTTCTGTTTTGAATAGGATTTTCCATTGGAGCATCCAAGGCTATATATAGAGAAACTGTCAACAACAACTGCATTTAAATGATAAACATCAACCAACAGGGTCCAGCTGAAAGCTTTTACTCAGGCTAAAAGTAGCACACAAATACTTGAACATTCATGAAAAATAGCACGACTCTGGCAGACACTGTGATTTGCCCCGTTGCTAAGGAAACTTGTACACAAACATACACTTGTTCCAAATGACAGGAATACAATAAAAGGGACACTCTAATCCCATAAAAGGTGTCTTTGTGGTATATAAAGCCACTGCACAGCGGTCTGCTTTACTTTCCTGGTAATTATCAGAGTCTGCCTGGGAGACAGAGACATTAAAGCTATGTTACGCAGTGCAGGAAATACTGGGGACACTCAGAGGAAGAGAGCAAACCAGAACAGTGGGGTGGGGAAAAAAGCCTATGAAGCCTTATCATTTAGGGTTCAATTTTCTCCAAACACAAGAGAAGGAAGGAGGAGAGTTTTGAAGGTTTTACAAGATGAAACCTTCCTGAAATGAATCCAATTCTGCCTCATGGGACTGTCAGGAGAAGAACGATCGTCGGCCACAAAATGAACCAAATCCAGTTCTGAGAAAAATGCGGTCTACTTTGCGATTCAATTTCATTATTCCACCTTTAATTACTTGCCCAATTTGGGGCCATAGCACGTCTTGATTAAAATGGACACTATTTAATAACCCCAGCCCTCTTCAAAAAGGAACGCACCTTGAAGATGGAATAATTAAAGCTGTGGGGAGATAAGATTCATATCACCCTCTCTAACTTACTTCCCTGCAAATTGGTTGTACTCTAAAGAGAAAGTTCAGTGAGTCGGTGTAGGGAGAGAGCAACAATAGACTGGTGGGGGAAAAAAATGAGAGTAATATTGAGTGAAAGAACGAGCAGCGGAAAGGTTTGATGGACAAGTAGCAGGGCTGAGCAAGGACTAAGAGGATTTGCAAGGAAATGAAAAGCAGGTGCTGATTTAGTATTGACTTAACAAATCTAAGGATTCAAAGTCATGAGGTGTAACACCTAAAAATCCTTGAGAAGGTGCCCTTTGGCGAGTTGTGAAGGGTAAACCAGTTGAAAGATGTGGACTGTACAGCAGGGTTGACTTTGCTTGCGTCCAGTGGTGCGCCCCAGGAGAGAAAAGGGGTGAGCATCTATTTAAAGATAGAGACAGGCAGCAGTCTCCCCTTTCTACTTTCACCAAGAAAAGAGGGGAGAGAAGTGGGGCAGGACATTTCCAGCGTCCTCCATGCACACACAAACTCACACACACTCTGAAGCCAAATGTGCTCAAGCTACATCCTAGGCTCTAATTTGCTTTGTTAAGGGCACTTTGCATTTAAAAAGAAAGGACTGGACATGTTCTTACCTCTGTTTAATCATCCCCCGTGGGCTTGAGGTTATGAGCCAAAACAGAAGTGTGGGAGTTATCCACTTCCTGTGGCTGTGTTTTAGATGTTGGAAAGGGCTTTTAACAAGAATGCTGCATTTACACTGCATCAGACAAGCCTCACTTCAAATACAGATTTTAAAAATGTATTTAGCTTTCTTGGCATTAACGGCACATCCACATGAGGAAATAAGGTTTGCGAGAGCCCACGAGGGAGAAATGCGTGTTTGTGTGCTCCTTAAACAAGAGCTAACCTGTGCGCCCTCACGGCCTCACCTAGCGAGAGTGCCATGGTTCGTTAAGCCGGCAAAGATGATAGGGCCTGACATCTATTTACCGCAGCCACACAAACACACACGGGCGCACACCAATGGCCCACTTTGGCCAACGGGATCACCTCAAGCCATTTTATGACTTTCTCGCTTTGACTCTTTTCCTTCCATTACACCACCCTCTCCGACAGACACCCTGCCCCCCACCCGTCTCATGTCTTTCTTCTCCCTCGGTGCCTGGATCCCAGTCTGAAATGATTAGTGTCATACCTGGCTATCAGGTTGAAACATAGAGGTGGTGTGCTTTCTGGTGAGTTTCACATAAATACCTTGTAATTTGCCCTGGAAAGATAGCTCTATGTGTAGAAAATATGTAAAACATTTATTGTGATTTAACTTAAAATGAGCATCTAACCTGATTTTCATTTTCTAACCCTTAAAAAACACAATATATTCAGATAAAAAAAACAAAAAAAACTTTAGAACATTTTTTCAACAAATACTATTTTGGCAAGGGTCCATATTTCAAAATTTCAATGTCAGTGAGTCAATCGACACCTTGCTGCAACTACTCTACAGATTTCTAAAGTGATGTGACAGGAAACATTAAAAAATCAGCTACTTTACTACCCCAAGTCTACATGTGAGAAGTTTTGGTCACATGCATGTATGTGATCTTTGTGAGGCAGCTGAAACCAAAGACTTCATGTTTTTCAAGCTATTTAGCTTCTTTTATACCTCCCCCAAACCTTCCATCTTCTCTGTCCAAAAGATGACCATATCTGTCCTCCAAAGAATAACAATTTTCCTTATAATGTAAGTGGACAGCTGAGTCTTGGCCTGAAGAGCAGGCTCTCCTTTGTATTAAAGAAGGCCATACACTATATAAAGGATGTCAGAAAATAAGCTCTAATAGTGCATCTGTCCCACCATCTGAGTCCCAGGTCACATTGGCCCTTCACTGCAACAACTGTCTGCGTCTTTTTCTGGCTGAAACCGGTCTTTTGATGTTGACAGGTGCCCTTGTTTCATCAACACTGGACCTAAAATGTTGTAATGTTGATCAGTCCTTCTGTGTTTGTTCCAATGTGCCTCTTTCCTGTCCTGTTAAACCCCAGCCAGATGAGCTTGTCCTAATTCTCATTCTGCTAGAGGTTTCTTCCTGTTAAAAAGGAGTTGTTCCTTTCCGCTATCACCAACATGCTGCTTCGGATTGGAAACTATGATGTAGTGAAGATTAGACGCAACCTGCTGACAACATCTACTAGCTGGCATTTCGCAATGTACTTTGTGTGAATGTATTGCATTTTAATAAGAATTGAACTGATTAGAATTGGATTTAAAACATGGATCTGACATGGATTTGTTTTGGACTTATTTATTTTTAGAACAATGATAAAGTTCTTCTGATTTTCATTTGCTTCATGCAAGAAAGTGCAACGGCCTCAAAGTGGTACATTGCAGAGCCTTTGCTCTCACAGGGACACACAATTAACTTACTCTCAAACATTTAAACCTAGAGCCACCTATTTTCTCCACTGGGAGAAGGTGCATCATTAAGAGTTTTTTTTTCTCCTTTGGCCACACAGTGGGAGACAGGGGACAACTTTAGATTAAATAAAGTTTAGTGCAAATATCAGCCTTTAGACATTTGAGGTTGTCTGCACAGTCTTAACTGCTTTTACTTTTAACTGATTTGCAGTTTTGTTTCTTAGTTAAATTTGTTGTCTGCAGTGATGTCCACATTTCCCTGAGATGACCTTCACTGTAAATTGGGGCTTTCTAAATAATCTGAACTGACTTGAATTGATAGGAACATCTCATCTCTCAAGGTTTGTTCAACGCAATAAAAACCATTTGGATGTACCACTTTGCGTGCACATTCTGTACATTTTCAGTAAAGCCATCACGAGTAAAGCCCGATATGCATCTGCAAGTTTGCAGCAGTAAAAACATGCAAAAGATGGCCCCCATCAGAACTAAAGGCCCATTTAAATTTTATATGCTGTGTTTAGCCTGCTTAAGCAGTTTACAAGGGCTTTCGGAGTTCTCTCTGAAAGTGATCCAAATGAATCAAGCAGGGCGAGAGTCTAATGTAGAAAGATGGTTGGAGGCAGCGAGGGAAATCACAGCTTTCATACCCTGGACTCAAGCAGATCAGCGCTGTCTAGGTCAGCACATTTGAAGTTAAAATCAAGTCTTAAATGGGTCTTCAGACTCCCCCGAATAAAGCCGACAGACAGTGCTGACCTTTTCAAACCACGCTGTCTGCAATGAGATACAGAAAGTCGGGATAGTTGGAGCATCTGACCACCAAGGCTGAAGTTCCTAATTGAAACTTTAACATCTTTTTTGTTTTTTTGTGTTTGTTTTGCGACTGAGTCAAACAATACGGGAATACAAAGGTTTAGTGTTGAATTGGGTTCCATTTGTTCCCAGTGATGTTTACAGCCATTTGTGAGCCAAAGTTGAAGTAGGAAAGATGGGCAATATTTCGAGACCTTTTTATGTCTGCACCGTGCAATTAAATTTAATGACACTAGTGCATGCCTGAATCGTTTGAAGTAGTTTTTTTTTTTCTGGCAAAACAGGACCGAAGAGGGCTGAGGCCAAAGGCCCGAGATGTCATCTGTTTTTGATTTAATGACACCCCCGTCCCCCCAGTTTCTTAATTCAATCACTCTAAAGATTTCAACCGAAACCTGAAAGGGAGGAAGAGGAAAGATATCAGATAAGATAAGAGAGTTTATTTTTTTCCCCAGTTTTTAAACTTGGGTAAACTCCATCGGTGCTCATTTGTCCAAAACCAGAAACTTTTTAATTTGACAGCACTACATTGTTGTTGCCTGCCACCATCAGAGGTGGGTGATCCTAATAAATTGCCTGTATCTGTGTGTGTATCTTTCAATCTGTCTGTTAACAAAATATCTCAAGAACCAGCTGATGAACTTTAATGAGATTTTTTAAAATTAATCATTAGATGAACATCTAAAGCTGATCTGTTTTGGAGTTCATCTAATTCAATGTGGCTGCCATAGCTAATTAAACTAAGAAAATACAAAAATGTCACAAATGCATTTATATTTGCAAGTATTGTGCCTAACTTTGGTTTGCTAATAGCTGAAATTTTCCCCATCACACTCACTAAGCACTAACAGATTGTGCAGCATCTTTGTGGCATTTACTAATGGAGTGAACCCTGACTGTCTGTTAATAAAATATCTCATGAACCATGAGATCAATTTTAATATAAATCCCAGGAAGTAATGAATGGATGTACCTTAATAACTGATTAACTTTTGAAGTCAAGCTGATTCAAGGTAGTCAAAACAGGCCATCAAACACATAAAACACAAAATTGTCTACAATCTAGAATAGAATTTGGTAGTAGCTGAGAGTGTTCCCTTTCATGTATTCTGAGTGCTAACAAATCTCACACGATCTTTGTAAAAAAATTGCCATGGAAGGAAAACAGTCAGCATGCATTCCTTCAAGAAGCTCTAGTTTCATTTATGACTGGATTCTGTGGAAGACTCAGGCTCATCGGGGTCCTATAAATCTCCTCCCGTGGAGATAAAGTGTACAGTATGAGTTATTTGTTTATGCATGACATCCCTTGGCAGGGGAAGATGTGTCAAGTGAGCAGGTGGGGCAGTCATCAATGAAGACAATTAAACACCTCGAAGGCACTCAGCCAACTCTTCTCCTTGTCCTTTGCCTCTCTGTGCCCTTCCTCCCCTCCTCCCTCCCTGCCTCTTTGTCATGCTGTCCCTGACAGATGATAATTCAGCAGGAGTGGAAGGGGTCACGGCCTGACAGGAAAGGGCATCATCAGCTGTGATAACCATCGCCGGACACAGACAGTAAACAGCAAGTTGGTAGCTTAAAGAAAAAAACAAAACAAAACAACAAGTAAGGGCCTAGAAAGCAAAGATATCACCAGGCACCTATTTTGCTGGAGTTCTAAACTAATGCCAACTTCTGTAAACGGCTGCAGCTCTTCAGACAAACAGGGTCAACTCTAACAGTTAATGCTAAAACATGAGCAAATCTTTTGCATAATGTGTTAGCACTTAAAGTATATGTTGGAAATCACTCTCAGCTACTACCACGTTAAATTGTTGTACAGTGTGTGTAAAACTGATTGAATTATAGTCATGTGTGTTTTGTCAAGTCAGTTGGCTGTACCACCCATCTTAAACTGGATTGGCTGCAAAACTTAATCAGTTGTAGAGGTAGAGCCAATTTCTATTTCCTGAGTTGTTCACTACAATTCTTCCTATGGTTCATAAGATAATTTGCTAACAGACAGACAGAATTAGCTACAATAGCTAATGCAAAGCTATAAACACAGGGCAACACCAATTTTAAACCTAATATTTGTAAACTGGACTAAGATTGTCGCCAAAAGCTAATAAGGGGTACAGGTTCATCAATAAATAATTTCTGAGAATTTCATTAAAATGTGACAACTGGTTCATGTTACATTTTGGCATAGATTAACAAATATAAATATCCACAACCAATAGGGTCGCTCCGCCTTGTATGGCGAGTGATAGCCTAACAAGGAGATGCGTAACAATACCCTTTCTGATTGCTGGAAAAGTCTAGAAGAACAAAAATACTCAAGTCACTTTCACATCCTCAAAGGAGGGATTATAGTCCCAATGCAGAGAAGGGCAAAAAAATAAAAAATAAATAAAAACCCGTAATAAATAAATTTTAAAAAATGGTGTCACAAATGGGGATCGGCTGTCAGCCTAACTAATTATCCGCGGAGAAAAGAGCAAGCTTCATTTCCCGGACTTACTGTCGAGGGGAATCATTTGTGGCGACCTCATCCCTGACTTCATGAAAAGAAACATTACGTTGGTATTATCGCCAAACCCTGCAACCCTCCCACCATACTCCCCATTTTATTCTTCCCAGCTCTCTTCAGCGCGCCTCTCATGTTGACGGCTAATTCTGCGTTTTCATTTCAGAGGCATGAGCTTAATTCTGATGCATATTAGCGCATTACAAGGGGGGTATCCACGGCGGCGGCAGCGGCCCACACAGACATTGCCCTGACTCATGGGATAAAACATGTAAGCTCTTACGCACACAACCCCATGGTTACAGCTGGATGCCTGTGCAGCCGGCTGAGTGACGGCTTTGACGTGACTCTCTACCAATAATGCATCTTTAGTGACTTCATAAGGGTCTGCTGATCGTTTTCTTGTCTTTTATTCATCAATTTGTTTGGGTTTGTTTTGTACAATTTTGCAATCGAAAAACTGCTGCATACTTTTTGCTTTGTAAACTTTCACATTTTAGCTTGTTATTTGCTACTTTCAGCTTAAGGCTAACATTCTGCTGTGTTTGGAATTGAGCTAGTTTTTCTCTGCTATTAGCTTTTTGCTACCCTTTTGCTACATTTAGCTTCTAGCTAGCTTTTGGCTACTTTTAGTATTCAGACCAAATTCGGTTATTTTTAACATCTAACATCTTTTATTAACTTTTAGCAAGTGTTTTGCTACTCTTAGCTTTTGTTTAATCTGTTACCACTTTTAGCTTATAGATAGGCTATTCTTTTGATATTTTTAGCTAATAGCTAATATTTTGTTACTTTTAGTTTCAAGCTAGCCTTTAAATTTAACTAGCCTTTGCTACTTGCAGATTTAGAAACATGCATGAGTTTTAGGGTTTGCTTTTTTTTTTAGCTTTTAGCTAGTGCTCTGCTTTCTTTAGCTACAACACTTTAGGTTCTCCTTCCTCAGCAATTACTTAGCACACTCCCGTCCCCCTGCAGCTCCCGTCTTTAGCTTTGCACCTCTTAATGTGGACGGCGTGCTTCATCGCACCTCTTATCTAGGTGAAAGGAGAGCAGCGAGGTCACAGCCGGGGCAGTCACATGATCGATGCTAACGTGATTAGTGACATGCTAGCATTAAACCAGAGGCTACACTGGCTCTTGAGAGAATGCTAGTTATGTGCTCTGCTTCACATCATGACGACGCGTGTGAACCTGGGAACAGACTTGTGTGTGGGATGCTGTTGAGCTGCCTGTGGACTATAATCCATTTACAACATTAAACCTGGAAGAGGTGGGGTGGTGGTGGTGGCTGCATTTACTGTCAGAAAGCACTTGCCACGGCCGGTAGATCATCTCCCTGTCAGCAGGGCTCACACTCCCTGCCTGAAACGGTTACAGCTCCACATCGCTGTTAGGAACATTACTGTTTGAACTTGGCTTTTTAATCAATTTTAATTATGACAGCATCAATTCTGACCAAAAGTGTTTTGTTTTGTTTAGGTTTTGCACTCACTAGACATACATCTTGAAAAAGGTCAGGGCGACATTCTTACGTCTGCTTTTTGAGACTGCTCAACAGAATATGAACAAATTACACATTTAAAAGACTTGATTTGATCCACGGGTTTAAGTGGATGCTCTGTACAACTTAGACAATATCTAATTAGGTGACTTCTGTGCAACATAACACTTCTGAAAAGCTTAGACACACAAAAAAACCAATAGCTTGAAGTAAAAATACTATATAGATATATCAGACATCTCAGTCCAGAGATGTGCAGTCCTAGGCACAGCCAAGATACTGCGCAGAACCCTCAAGCTCCCAGGCCTCTGGTAGAGGACCCGAGCTAAGAGGAAGAAGGACCACCCGCAGTGGGTGAGAAGGGAATTGTTTTTTTTTATATACACACACGTATATAAATGTACATTCTTCAACTGTCACATTTTGTTCAAGAGGGTGAGCCGGAGTTTATTAAATATTTTGTGTAAAACAAAATGGAGGTCAAAGTTCATATCTTACCTGGGATCTTTTTTGCCCAGCTGATCATGAGCACCAGCTCCTTGTCTGCCAGGTTGGTAAGAGACATCATCATGCTAGCCTCAGTGAAGGGCTTCTTCAGGTCCTCCATCAGGTAGATCTCTGGGGGTTCAGCCTCCATGATGCGGGAGATGAACTCCTCTGGACTCATGGATGACTGGTGGCTGGGCTGAGCCAGGGGGTGCAGTGAGGAAAACGGTAGCTCTATGGAGGGAAGGCGCTGTGTCCGGGAACCCACTCCAGTCCTCACCAGACCACGAGGCTGGAGGCCTCCACGACGGTGCCGGGCTCCTCGATAGTTGCAACGTTCGCGCCTCACGCCTGATAGATAAATTACAACATTTTACAGTTGAAGGTCTGAACAGCAAAGAACTGAGTCATACATGTAGTTCATCTGGTTTCAAAGGTTAGTTTTCATTTATCATTTCGAGTCTGAAGCACAGAAAATAACTTTTATTTTATTAGGATCTAAGCAGATCTATTTTGTTTATCTATACTGGTGGGGTTCAGAGGGTCCGGTGGCGCCGGTGTAAAGCAGCCTCACCTCTGTTGATCTACCCCAGGTGAGCTGTGGCTACAATGTAGCTTACCACCATCAGTGTGTGAATGGATGAATGACTGGAATGTAAAGCACTTTGGAGTGCTTGGACTTGAAAAGTGTTCTATAAGTTCAGGTCATTTATAGGAGACAAACAATAGCACACACTCAGGCTCAGATCAGAGAACCTCCAACAACTCTGATGATTGGGCTCATAAAAAAAATGAATGACTTGGACAAAAACATGATCCATGTCAGCAACTCATCCATCCATTTATCTGACCTCCTCCATATCTGTGCTAGAACTTTGAGAATGTTGAAAGCTGGCAAAATTCAAAGCAGTAGTGTTAGATTATTAGGAGACAAGCCTACCACACTTCATCATGCCCACTTCGTAGCATTTACGCAGTCTGCAGGCCTGGCAGCTTTTCCGTCGGTTCTTGTCTATGGTGCATTGATTCGTGGCAGGACAAATGTAGTCGTTGTGCCCTGAAAAAAAAACAAAAGACAGTAGTTTATTTTCCTGACTGCTGAAGAGAGAGAACTTTCTGATAGAAATACTACCTTGAATACTCCTCTTGAAGAAAGCCTTGCAGCCCTCACATGACCACACGCCGTAGTGGTACCCAGAGGCATAGTCGTGACACACGTCACAGAAGTGCATGTCTGCTTTCCCTGCAGCCGACGAGCACGAGGACTTCACTCCTTCATCAGGTTTCCTTCCTAGCAGCTTGTTACAGTTGATGACAGAGCTGAAAGAACGAAAGACTCTGTGAAAGGAACGACGTGACATTTTGTCTGTCATTCACTCATCAAAAATTATTGCTCAAAATTTATCCCAACATTCAGGTAACTGTAATCTGCATAAGAAAACCGTTAAAACTAAAACATAAAGAACATATAAATCTAAAAATGTCAATCAGTCACACACTGCAAACATAAGCCATCTAAAATCAAAAAATACGTTTGAAAAACACCATTACAGTCTGAATCTTCTCTAAGTGAAATAATTCACCAGTGTGGTTAGACAAGTGCACTTGGTAAGACTTTTTGAAATATGGAAATTCTCCAGGGTAACAAGATTAATAATCTAACACATTCTGCTCTTGCTTGTTAAATCAGTCTCAAAACAAGTTTCAAAACACTTTTTTCCTGGAAATAAGATTGTACCGTTTTGTTTAGATGGACAGATTCTGCAGTGCAAATATTATGTTTAACTGGATTGTATAGTGGATTAAAGACAGTCCATCCATCTTCACTCAACATTAGTCTACAGAAGGCCTGCATCATGTTAGCCCTCCCAATCCAACGTGTTTAGGATGAGCTCGAACTCCAACCCTGCACTAATCTGCTGGAACTGGACCTCCAGCTGTAACCTGAGAGAACATACTGACTGCATGCCTTTGTGCTGCACTGGACCACCCTTTGTATCTAGACCCAGGTAGGTGTATCTAGGCCAGTATGTGTGCCAGTAGGTTTGGTCCTGGTGTGTATGGCAGCCTAACTTCCAGTGTAAAGCACTTTGGAGTCCAAAGGGACTTGATAAGTTGCTTTAATAAGTCCAGGCCATTTACACTTTACCTGTTGGGATTGATGCTATGAGATTTAGGGTTGAGCCAGGCTGGATGTGGTCCAGGTTCGCTGTAGCCCAGAGGCTGGGTGCAGTGCAGAGTCAGAGACGAAATGTTGTGGTGGCTGTGGGAGGACCAAAAGGCTGAGGGACTTAGAGGAGGACACATGGCTGTTGGACTGTCTGTGATGGGGGATCTGGTGTAGCTCAGCACAGATGGACCATAGAAAGTCAAGGGTCCATGTCCATGGTTGTAGTCATGGCTACCGTCTGCGTATGGGGAGGGAATGCAGACGGTGTGGCTGTCTATCCCAAGGGGAGGACTATACATGGTAGGCAGAAGTCCTGGAGAGGACGGCCTCTCTAAAGCTTTACTGGAGTCAGCCTCCTGGAGCTGGAGCATGGGTAATGGGTCAGCGTTCAGCCCAGGAGACGATGCCATGTTGTGTGAAAAATGGGGTCTTTGCAGAGGAATTGGGTGATAACGCTGTTTGATCTACAGCATTTTCTGCTGTTCTCAGATCCTGTAGCAAAAAGAAAAACAAACTTTGTTAAATGGAACACAAAGAAAACACTAGCATACAAGAATAATATGCTTCAAAGTTTAAAACAGCACTAATTTAAAGTATTAGCTCAAACCCTGTTGGTATAAATCAAAACTTAAGTTCATGGCAGAAAAGGAAGATTTTGAGTAAATCTAAACAACTGTGAAAGCTGACATGATTATAGGGGAATAGTGTAATCTAACTGTTTGGATTCATCCCATAATTCACAGCAGAACCACCATTTAGAATTTTTCATTATTAATTTGGTTTCCTCAAGGCTGAAAGATAAGCGAAGAACTCTGGAGGGTCAAAAATAATAAATAATAAAGCTGACAGATTCTTTTCTAACCAACTGGAAGAAGCCTGAAGTTATAAATCTTTAATTCCACAAAACTAGAAAATAAACTTAATGTTTTTCAAAGGTTAGACAAAACAAGACATGTTCTTCTTCTACTGTTTGGTCAGGATTTTTTGTAGTATTAAGGAGGGATGGTTCTTGTCCAGTGTTGCTGTTATTCAAGGTCACGGAAGAAAGAACATAACAGGAGATTATGGGATGTTTTCTGTGCAGAGTGAGTTAAAGAGCAAACTGCACACAAGAAACATTAGGAGATAAAAATGTGCAAATCTATTTTATTAATTCATCTGGACAGAAAGCAAGCAGCATTCCCTGAAAGAATGCATATCGCCCGCTGCTGAAGGTTTTGGGCACTTTGTCAAAGCTCAGAGTGTGTGTTGGGGATGACTCTCAGCTACTACCACATCGACTTTTAGCTCAATAACTGTAAACTAACTGAGAACATTTTTGTGTTGGCTAATGATGATTAGCATGGCAGCCATCTTGAATCAAGTCGACTCCTTAAATTAATCAGTTATAATGTTTATCCAATGATTACTTCCTGATTTGCATTGAAATCCTGCCAGTGATTCATGGGATATTTTGCTGACAGATAGAGAACCAAAGAGACACAGGCAAAAACATGATTGTCTGTCTTTCAAGAATGACAACAAATAGACCTCCCTGCTCCAGCTGCCCCCCCCCCGCGACCCGACTCGGTTTAAACAGGAGGTAATGGATATATGGATGAAGTTTTGGTTAATAAATCCTGGCTGTAAAATCATAAATCAAGTGCTTTAAAAATGTGGAGATGAATTCCCAGAACGTTCCCACAGACTTTGGTACCTGCAGATGTTTAACTGAACACGCTCCAAGTTTAATGAGCCAGGAGAACGACACTGGTGAGGTCAAAGGTTGAGAAGAAACTAACTCTGGCTGTGTGGCTGACAGAGCACTGCAGCCTGACTGTCCCAGAAACGCTGTGCGCTGGTTAATCAAGGCCAGAACCAACAGCTGGTTCTGCAGCTCTGAACCTTCTCCACCATGAAGGAGACGAAACACATCTGACTTTCATAGACATCAAACACTAAAATCAGACCAAGTCAGTGTCTCTGGCCTGAAAGTTTGGATAAAAAGTTGGACTTTAGCTCTACAACAGTCTATGTGCCAAATACAGACCAAGATATTTACAAAACAAAAACATACAGACAACCTAAAGAATAAAATCAGCAGTGACCAGAGAGACTAACCAAATAAATCATTAGTCAATAAATGTTTAATGCAGGTCAGGTTAAATTGACCCTGAGCAAAACAAAAACTGCATACCTGCTGTCTCTGTGCATCAAAAACATCTCAATCTGATAAAACAAGTTCTGTATGAAACCCAACAAACATGTCCACAAATCCCAGAAAATATGTCCCGAAATATCCCAACATGTCCACAAAACCCAGAAAATATGTCCTGAAATATCCCAACATGTCCACAAAACCCAGAAAATATGTCCTGAAATATCCCAACATGTCCACAAAACCCAGAAAAT
>JAVKLF010000142.1:7591161-7602403 GCA_034783495.1 Millerichthys robustus
TGTTTGTGAACACTTACGTGTCTGTGTGTCGCCCCAGTAACCACAAAAGGAGCCATGAGTTATGCTTACACCCTTGGCATAAGACCTTCCATCCATCAATGCAGTGTGTCGTCGCGTGTGCACTCCTAATTTGAACCAAGAATGAGTGACTGTTATCATTTTCCCGCCCTTGACCTGTTCCCCGCAATGGTGACAGAAACCCCAGATTGAGAGAAGATTGAATAAGAGGAATGGAGAGAAAACTAAATAAACAACAAAAAGGGAAAAAAAACGATTGAAGAAAGCCAGCAAGTAGTGTTTCTAGGGTGAAAAAATAGTATAAAGGCAGCCATAGGGGAGGTGGATAGTCTAAATAGTTTGAAGGCAGTTTTATTGTCTGCTGTGGCTTTTTTTTAATGCACTATGGAAAATCTCTTTTTCAGTAACAGCCTGTTGAAAATCGTAGATCTCCAAATCCAAAAAATGTTGCTACAGTTGTCACAATGTGCTGTCATAAGAGAATTATCCTCAGAGGATGGATTAGCTTCTATTTTCCTCTCACAGACTTTGACCTTTAAGCCATAAATTGCAGATAGTTATCAGGAGACAAACTAAAACAGAATGACAGCAAAGGAGAGTTTAACACTCGTTCCCCACAGAGTGAAACTTTAGGTCTGTTGGGGAAGTTTGAGTCCTGAAAGTTAGTTAAAATATGCCTGTGCCGCAACACTCTCCCTATCAGCTTTTTGACATTATCTGGGGCTCTAATGGGTTTTCTTGGCTTTATATACCACGTTTGAGCTGGCTCATGCTGAGGTGACATCCCCCTGCCAGTAACGAAGCCTGCTCTCGGGGAAGGAGAACCTGAGGTCGAAGAGAAGACTATGATTCTGCAGGCTTTCATTTAGCGCTCGGCCATCCCCACCTGTCTTTGAGCCAAGATTAAAGACCTTCAAAACCTGACAGAGGGAGAAAGACAAAGAAGAGCAAGAGAAAAAGGGTTCAATGACAACAACAAAAAAAAACTCAGCTGTCAAAACTCAATGTCAGTGTCTCTCAAAGGGGAATTGGTAATTGGTCGAGAGAGAAAGGGAGAAGCAGAACAGAAATGAGTGCAGGCCAAAGGTTTCTTCAGCTGACCAAAACTTGTTTTTTTTTTTTTTTGTCTGTATACCAGACACGTTGGCTGTAGCCTCAGGCAGAAAAGGGCCAGCTCATTTGCAAAGTAGCCTCACCTCAACAGGATAGTTCTAAAGCGGTATTGATGTCAAAGGGGAAACGAAGCTCAACAGCACTGCCGACTGTAGTCAGATGCATAATAGACAAAACATGAGCACAACGTCCCTCACCACCACCCCACTGCGTTGAGGGGGGAAAAGACGTTGCCGTGAGTCATAAAGAATCGTCACTAGCTTGTCAGTGGTTGCCCAAACCACTTGCTGGGAGAAGCACTGGATATTTTATGAACAGAAAGAGAAATATCCTGACATATTTATGTGGTCTGAAATAAAACGTACCGATAGGAAAAAAAGACATTACAACAGCAAACTCAAATGAAATTTCAGAAGATTTGCTAAATAAATTGTTAATTTATACCCATTTGTTTCTTGCTTTTGCATGTTGTGCTGGCCAAGATAAACAGTGGGTATTCTTCCGTAAGAAGATGATGCAATGGAAAATGGTAATCATTACCAAAATAACAGTCATGCCAAAAACAGAAAAAAATGAACTGTACCATATGTTGGTAATCAAGGTTAGAGTGTATGCTAGACCTTCAAAAAAAAAAAAGAAAACATTCTCATGAAGTTCCGGTAACAAGCTGGTACCTTCATGTGATTTCAGAATGCCATTATTTAATAACTGAACCAGTTTTTTCTTCATATTTCATCCAGCTTGCCTTTTCTCAAAATATCAAAATTTTTAACCTCTTCCAAGCACAAAAACCTTTAATTTTAAAGAATTTCTTTCAGCTTTCATGTCTTTCAATGCAGTCCTTTTTGTGCACAAATTGAAAAACAGCTGAAGTGAAATACTCTTCATTGTGCTTTTATTTGTTTGCAAGGGCACCTGTTCTACTAAATCCCTCTAAAACCTCTGCAGGAGGCTCTTGTGCAACACAAAAATCTGCCATCAAAAGACGAGGCCCTCTCCAGGGCTCCTCACAAATCTTCAAGAATGCTTCACTGCCCGCTGGAGCAACAATGATAGTGATGGCTTCTATGTATTCCCGTTCATTCAGCACATCCTTTTAATTCGCTTGATTTGTGCAGGAATTCACCTACTTGAGGGTTTAAGGGAGGCTGAATTGAGCAGATCAAAGGGCAGACTAAGGGCAAACACCACTTCAAAGGGGAGACTGAGTTGTTCAGCTGGTCCGACAAAACCTTAGAAATGCTTAACCAGACTCATGAAATACCATGTAGCTCTGTCATATTTAGTTTGACTGTATAAAGACAATGACCACAATGCAAATTAACCCAGGCTTGTAGTGACAACAAAAATCAGGGAATTATTCAGACACTATTCTTTAAACACTCAAAGTTTTCATTGGCAGTTTACGTCTTTTTATTTAGACATTGTCAGGATCATTCTGACATCCCGGTCCAAACAAAGCAATCCACTCTATCCAGAACAAAGTCCCTCATTAACTATTAAAACAAACATGTTTGAGGTGGTGTTGACATAAAACCCACTGCCATCTTGCCAAGGCCTTAGTTTTCACTCAATGAAAACAAAGCAGCTTGTCATCTGAAACATTACGCCATTAATATTTCAGTGTCACATGCAGACGGTGTCTTTGGTCTTCGAAGGGCAGATTGCTTAAGCTCATCTGACATCCTCACCTTGTACTTCACAGAAAGATTTAGTCTCTTCAAGCCCTTTGGATATATTACTAAAGCTTGGAAGGCTTATACCGATGGTCACTCTCCTGAGTGTGTGTGACAGTCTGAAAATGGGATGAAAAGAAAAGAGAGGATGCGCTTAGATATCTTCACAGCCCTCTGCTTTTAATATTTTAAGGTAGTGAGCATAATACTTGCATGCTCTGGGAAAGCAGGATTCACTTCAAAGGAAAATTGTGTTTAACCTAGAAAATGTGGCAATTCAGTAAAGCGGGTGGGATCAAAATGAGTGTATCTGATTCTGTCTGCACAGCCTCAGGTGTGGCTATGAACGTGCAATCAGTTAAAAGAAAAGGTGATGTGACAGCACAGCTCTCAGGAAGATGTGTGGGATTTTTTTTTCCTGTCATACATATGCAGGGTACTGTGGCGTTTTTAGCACACGTTAAGATTTCTGTGTGTCAAGTTAAAGACAGCAACAAATAAGCTCCTCTATTGCTTTTCTCAGCTTCGTTAGAGTGATGTGGTCTGTGTGTGTTCCCTCTTTTTCCAACTCTGCAGCCACTGCCTTGTCTTTTGTGCTTCCGACACGCTTGTACGTTTGGAGTTCTTTTTTTAAATTTTTTTTTGCACCGTGCTATGTCATGATCAATTTACCGCTCGGCACATGACGGCCCCAAGCGCCTCAGAGGATTTGAAGGACTTTGTGTGCAATCCCAGCCTGTCTTGATTTTCTCTCCCACATACAAAATGGGCATTTGTATTCTTATCCCATTTTGGCCACCAAGCTAGACTGTGTCCCAGCGTTTCTGTTTTTTTTTTCCTCTTCCAGGTTATTATTTGGAAGAGGGATTGCACCAGATCTCACCAAACAGAAACCAACTGGCTGTTGCAAATGAACTCAAAATCTTTCGTGCTTTTTTTGTTGTCTCTTTCCAAATACAGGAAGTCAAGTTCAATCTTACTGGATGTTGCCATGATTTATGTGTGAGCAAGGGTGTGTTTGTCTGTAAATACAGAAAGAAAGATGGTGTTTAACCATTTTGCAAACATCAATCAGAGCTCAAGGTCAGGCACTAAGGAAAAAGTGAGAACAGTGACAAATGACAGACTGTTCTCAGCCAGAGAAAAGGTGGAATCCTCCGATTTTTGGCTAGAGGTTATTTGCCACAAACAGACATTCAGGTTATGGCCAAATGATGCAAGAAATGGATTGACGAACCAGGGCCTTGTCTGCAAAAATGAGAGCATGAAAAATTAGTGATTGTCACGAAGACAAAAGCTGGCTGGGTTTCCCTTCTGGACCGGTTGACTCTTTATCTTGACTAGGTATACGCAGAAAAAACTGAATGAATGGATGAATATTACTATCCTGTTGTATAGTGAGCCTCTTCCAGCACAGAACCAAGCATTGCCTAGCAAACACAAGAAGGTAAAAAACCCACTCTGTTTTCCAATTACAACTCAAGCTCAAACAGATAGCATAATGCTTTCTAAGCTTTCTGTGAGAAACACAACAAACCCAGGGACTTGCTTTTTTTTTTTTCATAATTTCACTTTTTATACTGGTAACAAGAGCCTAAATGCTAAATAGCTTGGCCAATAAGTCACCAAAGCAAGAACATGTCTTCAAGGATATTTGCAATTCAACAACTGTCATTAGAGTTATGCATGGCACCCCGATCGAGCCAAAATGCTATATTATCATTCCACTTTCATATTCTGGTTGGCACTTTAGCTGCTGGCAAGACTGTAGCTGCGGGTGTGTAGTTACTCTCACGTTATTAATCTGGCTGGGACCAGAATGTATTCACGCAACCCACATTTTATGTTGTGTTGCTTATCCACTTCCTCCCTCCATTTCTTCTGTCTCTCTCTTCTGTCTCTCTCTGTTGCTGTCACTTCTCCACCTCCCTCATCCTCTTCTTTCTCATAAACTGCATACGATGTTGCAGCAGCCTGCTGATGAGAGTCCAACACTGGGGACTTTTATAGCAGAACCTCCTTTTAACTCATCTTTCTAATTGAATTATGCACCATAGATTAAAAACTCCCCCTTTGGAATAAAATGCTGAGGCAAACACTTTTTCTGCCTGCAAAGGTAGCCTGATGTAGTCGGTTACCTCCAGTAACGAGGTGAAAATTAGATCTGACCAAAGGGATCAGATTTTTTGTGAGGCTGCGTGGCTCGTTTCCTCTCAGCGACAGCGTTTACGACTTTTCAACCAACAACATTTCAATTAAACTCAAATCAGAATCAATATTCAGCTTTAATGGCTTCTTAAACACATCTAAGCATCTAAGTTGTCGCTTTCAGTATCTTGACGAAAGCCAGTCCAGAACAGCCCTACCTCCCCTCCCCCAATTAATGTATGACAGCATAATTGATATAAATTTTACAGCCTGTCATTTTCTTTCTTTATCTTCATTAACACTGGTGAAAAATGAGCATTGGTAGAAGTGCAATCTACAGCAAAGCACAGTATGTTCTGGTGGTAGCATAGCAATAATTAATGAGTCGAGTTGGTAAGAAGTGTCAGTAACATCTAAGTGCAACATATTTCACTTATCTAATGGGTTTAGAAGGACTCCTGAAGCATTCCAAAAGGAAACATCTGCATAATTCTGTTTTTTGTTTGTTTGTTCACTTGCTCATATTTTATTCCTGCTTTTTAAAAAGAAATTCACAAGCAAAATAGTAACCGTAATGTGTTCTGGCGAAATTCAACCTCAGGATTTGACTTACATCATGTTGCCACATCAAGATTTACACCAAGATAATACTAAAACAGAATTGAAAAACCTAACGCACAATGCTTTTTATGCCAGAGATTAGATGAAGACCATCTTATGATAACAAGGGATACAGCTGTATTTGTTTTGATCAAACTTTGTAAATGATTGTGCCATCTCACATGACTCTCAGGGGTCGTTTACATGGAGCTGGTTTTCGGTGAAAGCATAATTCGTTTAAACGTCACCTCTGACACTAGCACTTTTTGGAACCAGGTTTCAGAATGAAACTTTTTGGTAAATATACCAATAAATAATTTGTTCACAAAGTTTAAATGGACTGGTAGAAGACAAAAAGCTCTAAAACTGTGTCAACTATAGACCCCTTTTATAAAACTGTTAACCAAAGACTTGCTTTTCCTCTCCTTTGTCTCCTTGACTGCCTTTTCAGAAAATGCAGAATGCCTCTATGGTATCAATTCAAATTAACCAACCTCATCCGAGTACGAATATGAGATTTCTTTGGCTAATATTGATATGCAGAATTTTCTCATTATCCCAGGCGAATGAAACTGCTGCAAACAACGCCCGGGCAACCGTGTCTCATGTGAGATGCTGAGAAGAAGAAAGAAATAAAAGAACAGAAGAAGAAAAGTTAATGTTTAATTTCCGAAAACAACACCCTGACTAATGAATTTCCCAAGTTTGTTATATTGCTGGCAGCAAAGCTTGCTTCACCTTTGTTGGAGTTTAGTTTTAAAAGATTGTGCTGATTTAGAGAAATGAAGGCCAGCAAGTTCAAAAAAAAGAGGAAAAACAGGGGAATAGCAGGGGAGGTGTTTGTGCAGAAAACACCTAATTTGGACTTTTCGAATGCAACCCAAGTGTGCTCTACTAAAATAAAATGTTTGAAGTGGAAGTGGGAGACAAGAAACAGCGTTCTTCAGGAATGCATTGCCGGAAAAGTTTAATGACAGAAGTGTGTGTGTGTGTGTGTGTGTGTGTGTATGGGGGGGGGGGGGGGGGGCTGTATTACTGTAAAAAGAATCGAATGTCTTTTTCTCTGTAACACTGCATGAATCTTGTTATAAGAAAAGTGAGATGTGAGCTCAAACTTGGAGTGGAAGATCAAAGCCGTGCTATTTACAAGTCTTAAGAATTGGAAGTAATCTCAGTTGGTGGAAGAATTTGTTAAATAGTCTCCTTCGGTTGAAAAATGCAGCTTCAAATTTTATCAGTGATTCATAAGTTTGTCTTTGCTTTTGAAGCAACCTTTACAAATGGCTAAGGAAATATTTGGAATTTAGAAAGAAAAAAAAAAATCACTGCGAGATGAGCAGCCCTTCCTGTTCCACCTCCTCAGACTTTCGACTCCGGGCTGATGTTCAGAAACAGCATCGCTCTGAAGTGGAACGACTCCGCAGAGCGCTGTGACCTTCTTGCACTCGTAAAAAAGGAAGCGCTCATTGGATCGCACACAGTATGACACGCAAACATATTTTGCATAAAGGCACTCAAGATGATTGCATAACAGAAAGGATATTGTGTGTGTGTGGTGGTGGTGGTGGTGGTGGTGGGGGGGTCATATGTAGAAACATGAGCACAAGAGTAGCATTTTTACATTCCACAATAACTGAACAGGCTGGTCACACCTTCGCAAACATAAAACCAAAACAGGTCTTTCCACTTTTTTTTTTCCTTTTAAGAAAACCACAGAGAGCTTTCGCGAGCCAACTTTGGAACCCATCCATTTTTCCATCCTGCTGTTTTGTTGTCCTCTCACTCGTGAACCCAGTCTGATAAATGTGTCATTCACCCAAACATGACCACAACTGTTGCAACAACAACCTGCTTCTAAGCAAAAGTTGCACTAAGACACCAGTCATGTACTTTCTTTCTTTCAAAGCAGAACAAACTGAGGCGTGCATTCTGGGAGCTAAGCTCATGATTGTGATGTGAAAAAAATGTTATTTTATGTATGTCATCTTCCAACCCTTTCAGCCTATAGGGCACGTTGTCGGGCGCTTCTGTCAACATAGAAGCACTTGTTTATACCCATCTTAAGAGGTGTGTCACTCCCCAAATTGCACTCCAATCCCTTCTCAAGTGGCGTGTAGAAAAAGCTGAAAACTCCTCCACAACTTCAGCATAATTCATTTCTTCAAAGACCTATAGCTTATTACTCAGATATCACAGTTTGTTTAGCAAACTAAGAGAGATTCATTTCCATCCATGTACACCCACAGAAGTCCCTGGAGGCTGGGAAGATTGTGTTTGTTCCAACTTATCACAATAAATGTAATTACACTGGGTATTTAATAGTTTTTTTCATGTTTTTTTTTTCTTTTGTACATTTTTTTTTTAAACCGGCGCCTTGTCAGTCTGTAATTAGTGATCACTGAGTAGAATAAAAAAAACAAAACAAGAAAGGCTTGTTTTTTTGTTGAGCTCTTTGCGTCTCTGTTTTGCTGTTTTTTCTTTCTTCCCGAGGGGAAGATGCCTCGCACATGATTTTCACCAAACCTGACTTCAGATGCTGTTAACCATATCCATCACAATCTACAAAATTTGCTATTAATAAATGTAGACGTGGCCGTGGAGGGGATAAGATGGTAAATCCTTTGGGTGTTAGGGCTGTCTTTTGTTTTGTTCATCGTGAACAGAGCAGAGATTTTGGGAGGCATCCCTAAGTGTTCAAAGGCCTTTGTCTCTGTGCTTTGATACGTATTACCCTCAGCAGAGGTGAAACCAACGGAGAGGGCTAGAATTTTGAAGATGCAGGAAATGTGCTGTAAGGTTGACTCAACTTTTTTTCTTCTATATTTTAACTGTACAAAAGAAACAATTGAGTTCAATGTAATGTTCCCAGGTGAAAATAAAACTGACGACATGTGCCAAGTAGGTCACATGTGAAAACAATTACAGCCAAATACTCAGTATGTTGTAAAAGCTGTAGCATTTGTAATTTCATGAGTAATAGGTTTTACATGAATTCTGGGTTTTTCATATGATTTAAATTGTTCCTAAATTTCCCATTTCCATTTGTGAATAGTGTGTTTCACATGGGAATATGTGTTTTTGTCCAGATTTTAAACTGCATGTTTTTCATGTGCAAATAGTGTTTCGCTTGGAAAAACGAGTATTTTGAGTTTCATATGGAAATATACATGCGTTTACTGTAGCAACAACACAGTGAACGCTCTGCTAAAACTTGTGTTTTGCAAGTGTTGGTTTACATCCCAGAGCCTGGAGATGAGGGGGTTCCAGAAACAAACGTCTAGACAGGGTGATGTAGCATGAGCAGGTGCTCTTTAAAAACACAGCCATAAAAGATTGGAACTGGTACTTGTTTGAATAATGTTTAAACTTGAAGGCCAGGTGTTTATCCACCATTGATTTCCTCTCTGTCCATTACACCCCAACGGCAGGACCAACAGTTGTCAGTAACCACCATTACAGGAAATCTATACCTAATATCTTTCTTGTCCGTTGCTCATTTTAAAATCTTCATGGGTTGGTGAAGAGAAGGGATTTTATAGAGACTGTTCTTTTGCTCTTGCTTATATTATGATTTTATCCAACCTCCCAGGAAAAATTGGTCCTTTGATACCAGAAATGTTGGATGCAAATAAGGTATAGGCAAACTGTTTGCACCCACTGAAGCTGGACCTGAAGAGTTGTAGAGTTTAACCTTATTACTGTAATGGTGCCATGGACCACATCTTGTATAGAAACTGTGTGGGGCCTGGGTTGAGACAGCAGCAGTGTACTCAACATTAGTAACATTAAAGTGAAATGTATATAAAAAATATAGAGATTGCCAGAGTCTAAGCAGGCCCTGAAGTCATTCTGGGCTGTGATGAAACAATGACCCAGGAGCAGCCAAATATAGTTGAGCTGAGTCTCCCAGGAAGCATCTCCATTTGGGCCGCAATGGCGAGTGTGACCCTCATCTTGGATCTCTTCACCTCCATCTAATTATATCAGGCTACTGCCCAAGATAATGCAGAAGGTGTGTGTGTGTGAGAGAGAGAGAGGGTGAGAAAAAGAAAGAGAGAGACAAAAACTATAGTGATTCAGGCTCATTAAAATGTGTCTTTTGAAATTGACAATCCCTCCATTTAATTCAAAGTCTGCCAGCGTTCATACCAAAGTTTTAAACTATGATCATCTTATATTAAGAAACAAAGAAGTTTGAGCCATTTTGCACTCAGAATATGTGTTGGGGATGACACTCAGCTACTACCACATCAGATTTTGTCTCAGTATCTGTCAAAGTGACTAAGTGAGAGCCATTTCACATTGCAGATTATAGATAAATTCAATAGAATACATTCAGTGGTTCATGGGGTATTTTGCTAACAGACTAACAGGGTTGTCTAATGCCAGTGTTTTAAACACAAATCGAGCAAAATGTATATCCCTTAAAGCAGTGGTTCCCAACCTATTGTCCTCAAAGCCCCATTTTCTTCCAAGCCAACCTGAGCCCGCCCACATTCCTCCCTAGTTCTCATCTCTCCAAGACATGTTCATCATTTACCTCAAAAAGAATAAAATGTGAATAGTTACAAACTTCTATTTTAAAAGAAAAAAGAAGAACAGAGTTTTTAAAAGTTTTAGTTATTCAAATGAATTTGTTTTGGTAACTTTTTTATATCCAAACAATGAATTGATATTTTCATTACTTCTAGGCAGACATTGTTTGATTACCTGTGGTGGCCATCCTGAACCGAGTTGGATCTAAAAAGTAGTCGGTTGAAGATGCACATCGAATGATTACTTTTTAAGAGCTCCATTAAAATCCATTTAGTGACTCACAAAAAACATTGCTAAGAGACCTGCCTTTTGGTGGGTAATGATAAACTAACATGCTTTTACAAGGAGGATTAAAAATTGTGTAATTTCTGGTCCGCCTGCTCAAAAGCTAAAGGTCAAACACTAAAACCACATGAAAGTTTTCTTTAAAAAGAATCAATGAACAAACCTGCAAATTTTAACTGTAAATTGATAAGCCATTCACCCTCCATTCCCCCAAATGACAGAAGGCTTTTCACCTCATTCTGATGCATGGATTTAATTAAGAAACAGCGCAATAAACATTAAAAATGTATGATTAGATATTGCCATAAGCCCTGGTTTTCTTCTATTTTATTCCATTTTTTTTCTTCTTTTATACCTTAGCTCTTCCCAATAAATCCACCAAAACAATGTTTAGGCGCAGTTCAGAACAGTAATAAAAGATTTTTTTAAATATCCTTCATATAATGGAGAAACGGCATTATAATAGTTAGACATGGATGCAAAAAGGGGAGGCTCAGTGCAGGAATGGCTCTATGAAATCCTTCATTTTTGCTTCGGCACCAGCGCTCTCATCCTCAGGCTTGCAAGATTTAAACAGGGCTTTGAGGAGCTTGAGCCGAATAACTAGTCAGTAGTCTGCTTAAAAAATGTTGAGGTAAACAGGGTTTAATTAGGGAGGCTGGAGCAATCTGGAACAGATGTTGAGCAGGAGGAATCATGCTGCGATTCTCTTTGGTTTGAGTCGCAGTCAGGCTGAAAAAGAAAGATATTCCAGAGAGAAAGAAAGAACTAATTGGTTGAAACAACTCCATCTCACTCACACACACACACACACACACACACACACACACACACACACACACACACACACACACACACACACACAC
>JAVKLF010000142.1:7610950-7621188 GCA_034783495.1 Millerichthys robustus
AAGCCATGTGGTTTGAAAAAGAAAGGACTTTAATATTTGGTGCAGGCTATTTTTACTTTGTCGAATTTAGTCAAGAGCTTCGACTCCAGTATAAAATTTAGTCAAATTCTCAATACAAAACAACACAAGAGAATACAAGAAAATTGTTGCTTCACTGTTTTAAAACATAAACGTGATAAAAATACTTTTTTAATGTCCATATTTACATTTAAATCTCTGCCTTTAATGCCCCTCTGTAAGCACATTTTGTCTTGTCTCAAGTCCAACATTACCTGAGCTAACCAACAAACATAGGGCTGTTGGTGCTACCTTTATATTCCAAAATTCATTCATCTCAATTCAATCCTTTTACAATTAGGTAAAAAGTCATGTTTTTGAGTGGAAAAAGCTAAATATTTTTTTTTCTCCACTTGCTCTACTTTAAAAATAATGTTCACTTTGACCTTAGGTTCTTTCTTCAACAACTGATAACATTTTAAAACTGGCACTTTAGGAAAAAATAATGCATCTGGCTTTTATGGCTTCACAATGTGACAACAGAGCTGATGTTGGAACAAAAAAAAGGATTTAAATCGTTGCCTAATAACTGGGGAGGCCACAGACCTCACTGGCAGCTCCCTTGACACCTAGGACCTGTTTGAGTGACGCTGGCAGGAAGTGATATATCTGATTCATCACTGCCGTGCTTCAACTTGTCAGGAATATAGGGAGAACAAAAAAGCACACACACAGATCCTGAAATTCCCTTGCCACCTGCTTGGAACAACAACAAAAGAACAAATGGCCTGTGACCTTTACTGCCAAATAGGACCAAAAAGAAACAAACAAAGAAAAAGAGTCAATTTATTTGACTTTACCAGACATAATTGCTATTTTGATGAGCTACAATGTCAGTAAAAACAACACTATTATTTTTCCTATTAGTGTCGTAGACAACAAATCTTATGTTTGATCCGTGTGGTGATCCAGCTCCTCCATAGAGAACTATTCCCCAGGGTTGTGCAGCAGTGGAGCTAAGTGATGTTCTCATTTAGTGGATTCTTACTCCGAGAGTCGATACAAGAGGACAGCTATGGAGAAAACAACCCCGGCTAGCATGGTGTATCATAAACCTTAGGAGCCCTGTAAAAGTCAATTTACTGTTCAAACTCCTAACAATTGCCGTGAAAAACAAGTCCGCAGCACAGGCGAGTGTGAGGTGATTGATAGCCTCAGGAAAAGGCAAATCTGCAAATATGAATCGGCTTTATCCCTGTGAGCCCTATCTAATGTGATCGCTGCTGAGTATGAAATGAAATTCCATTTTCGATGACACCAAATTGAAAAAAAACGGCGAGAAGAAGAAGGTGGCATCCTCAACACTGCCACTTACAATCAGCGGCATGGAGAGCAATCAAGGTGGCGTGCGGCTTAAATTTCTCATCTTGTTCCTTCCTCCTTTCCCCTCTGTCTCTCTGCCTTTTCCCCATCTTATCTTGACAAGTGTTGAGACTTCTTCGGCTTCTTCAGTCATGAGTGTTTATTTGCATGTGACTGAGCTCAACTGGCACGTGCTTGTAGAAAGACGGAAAAAAGAAAAAGAACAAAAAATAAAAAGAGCCATACTGTTCTTGCTTCTGCCTAAAGGTAAAAAGTGGAAAAAAGCTTCTGTATTAAAACATTATGCAGACTAATATTGCAGACGCTATAGCAAGCAGCTATGGCAATCTCTTTGCAGTTTTCCCCACCATTTCTGCCTGCATATCAGGTATGTCTAATCCTTAGATTAGTAATTGCCTCAGAGCAAATGTATTCAAATCAGCCAAACAAAATTATACCAGAAAATGCTGCCCGCTGCAATTTCATGAGTATTACTGTGCTCTCTTACTCCTTCCATTTTCCTTTTCGGAACGTAAACAACAAAAAAGCCTGAGCAGCCACAGATTGAATTAAGCTGTAATAGATCCAAAACAATTTTGATAACATTAGCCACAGTCAGCAGGACCAAGGACAAGCGCTAATATTAATGTGGCAATAAACAAACCAGTTCACTGCGTATCGTCTTAGTTCTCGCTAAAGGCTTTCCAGGTGGTTCTTCTTTATTTTTCCTTGTTTTGACACTGTCCTGGGTTTTAGGGATGATTTTCTCTGACGACACCAAAATAAGACCTGTGTCAGTGACCGAGGCTATTCTTGTTTTTTTAATGACCTTACTGAACTAAAAGGGTGACTTCCTTCAAAACTGGTTTCACAGCTTAAACCCTCAGAGAGCCTTTAGAGGGAGTACCTTTACATTTGTGTTTCGTCAATTTAATTATGCACAAATAGCTAGTGTTTAAAACAGAGTGTCCCTAAAGGGCCGATTCCAGCTGGGTCACTTGTGGCTTTTTTCATAGGTGTTTAGGCAGCTACATTTCGTAGCTTGAAGCAAATGAGCCCATAGGCAAAGCACTACATTTCCATATTGGTTTCCTGATCTGCCTGGAACCTCAAGGGCAGTCGCATCCGATGTTTTGGCTACAAACACCACCCTGGTGACCTCCATTTGCATGATGATATTGTTTGTCCTGTATGAGCGTGGTGGGGTGAGGGAAAGGGGTGGGGGGCTTTGCCCTTTGCAAATTAGATGCTTCGCAGCCATATTTGGCTTGAGCGGGAGAGCTACAACGTGGGACTTCAGAAACAGCTGGTCAAAGCAATAGGGGTGGGGGTAGGTGGGGTGTGGGAGCAATGGAAGCTGAGTTAAGGGCAAAGTCCTGTTCGTCTTGCTGCATCAGCCCAGAGGCAAGAAAACCTGGTTTAAGTGGGTGGATCAGGCCTTCCTTCTGCCCTGAGGGGCTACGCTGCAAGAGTACAGAACCCAAGCCTCTGTGGCTCACTGCTGATTAAAAGTGATCCACCTGGGCACAAGTCGTGCTTTGAAGTGCCTTGATAGAACAAAAAGCTGATGGGCTCTGCTAATTCAACGGCTAAGTGATTTCATTTCTCCCCACATTACTGTTGGACTGTGCTCGTTTCTGGCTCTAGCCTGAACAGGAGCTACTGCCAAAAGTAATAAAGTTAAGTGCTTTGTTAAGAGAAAACACTACTCATCATCCTTTGAATGGAACTGGCATGCAAGGAGGAAACAGATTTTAAAAAAGTTTTGAAAACACATAGTCAGAACAGAAAAAAATGACTAATAACACAACCAGAAAAGGTGAAATGTGACTCTCAGCAGCTGCTAGGTGACACCCTGGCTTCTTCCCCACACTTAGCTCAGCTTAATGACTGTTTAAATGTCTGATGAGCTAAAAAAGAAAGGTTGGCCTCAGTGATAAACTCCCCTAGTTGCCTGGTTACCTGCCTCAGCAGGTTGCCTGTGCAGATATTGTAAGATTAGGTGGGCGAGGAGGGAGAAAGACAGAGCCCGATACCTCAAGAGATTACTGTCAATGTTCAAGCCCTATTCTCTGTTTCCCTCCACTGCCACCCCGTCATCGCTCTATCTTTCCACCAAACCTCAAGTCCTTCCTAAAACAGTAGGGCCCATTCTCTCCACTGCTAACAGGGCCGTCTTTCTTGCGCCTGACTCTATCTCCTCCCACACACCCGCCGAAGAATATTCTGTATCATTACTTTCCGTATATCATGCACATCAAACAGGATGAGCTACATTCAAGGACAAATGTTAGAAAATTGTACACACTAAGTTAAGAAAACATGGGTAAATCAAATATGAGTCTTAAAAAACTGTTTTCTGTTTTCTTTATTTTGTCACTAATACTTATTTTCAAAAAATAAAAAATAAACAAGCCCAGAGGCATGCAGGCGTCCTTGACTGTTTCATGATGTATTTAGCTAAAGTGGCCCTTAGCAGACAACAGAGTATTTTTAGATGCAGTGTTCCTAAAATCAAGAGCATGACCACTTCACTGCTTAATCTAATAAAGAGGTGGCTTTTAATGCCATAATTGGAGCACATGAGCAAACACCTTCTTTTCAATTAGAACTCATTTGGAGAATTTAAACTCCACCCTTTCCACCCCTGTGGAAGATAGCAACAACCAGTATCCGTCAAGCCTATAGGGTCTAAAAAAGGTACCAGAATACCTGCTTGCTTTTGTATCTTAAATGCCAAACCAGCTTCACCGCATAGTAAACACAGATGATGTTATCTTGTAGATGCTTTAACATTCTATTGATATTTAAGATTTCACATTTAAAGGAGAAAAAATATATATTTTGATACGTTTTGCAGACTGACTTTAGTACAGCCCATAAGGGTTTCTGCAGCATCAATGTGGAGAATAAATAAATAAATTATATAAGCGGAGTACAGTGACACACAATACATGCTGCTGCCGCGGCAGCAAATAGAGTGCCCTTTTAATTATGCAGGAGACATCCGAAAGCAACAGCACTCCTCACACTCTGGGAAGCAGTTCAGTGAATACACAGTATTAGAGGTTGTAACCGACATGGGGGGGGGGGGGGGGGGGGGGAGAGTAAAAAGGGGACTGAAAAGATTTGAGAGAAGAAATAGCATAAAAGGGGAAAGGATTTTTAGAGATGAGAGGGTTATATAGAAATGAGAATGAAGATTAAAAAAGAAACTACTGCCTGAATAAAAAAAATGCAGTTGTAAATGGTGCGTTGTGGCAGAGGCTGAAAAAATTGGAGGAAAAGGGGGAAAAAAAAGCAACACGGACGATGAGGAGGCCTTACTGAATACGAATGCCCAAAGGAGAGTTTGAGCAGGAAAATCAACAATAAGCAGCTAATGTAAAAAACGAACAAAGGAACAATATTCAAAAAGGGGGGAGAAAATGGAGAATGACAGAAAGGAGGGCTAAGTGAGCAGGAAACACTCCTGAATTCTAAAAGAGTAGTGCTGGAACCAAGTATAAGAAAGATCAATAATTCATTAGAGCGTAATGTACCTGGATATTGTTCTTTTCTCTGTGAAAAGAAAATTGGCTTGTTTCATCAGGTTTTAACTTTATTCTTCTCTGTTGTTGTGCCTAACATTGAAAAATACTGCCACAATAATATATACAGAGTGTGCTAAAAGAAGGTTGCATTTCTTGTAATTTTAATATCAAATCGAACGTCTTGCAAACTGGAAGAAAATACGAGAAAAGAATGAACTAGAAAACAAGGGTAAGACTAACTGGAGGGTGGAGGAGAAGCAGATGGCAAGCATTTGTAGAAAGGCAAGAAGATAAAGGAGAACAAGACACTGAGGTGCACTATGGGAGGTGATATAAAAACCCCAGTTTACACTGCTGGGTCAATGAGTTGATGCAGAACTGAAACCATAGAAGAATGTTAATGTGACCTTCTGGGTTGATAAGTGTTTCTGTGCACACAGACAGAAAAACTTACTCAAATTAATGCCGAGCCACATTGAGGACGCAAACTTTCTTTTTATGCATTTGTTCTTTATTCCTTCTACAATCTACAAGAAGAAAAGGCTCAGAAAGAGGGCAGGTCAGGGCTTGACACGATTAAAGGGGAAGCATTGCAGACCCCTGCTGCACACCCTTTTGGGATAAAATAACTGCAAACCAAATCCTGATGTGAGCTGTCTACAACACCCTGACACATACTTGCAAGGGTTAGCAGCTGTGACACCCTTGACAGAAAAGTAAGCTTCGACATGCTGTGATAAAAGTAAAAAGAAAAGTTGAACATGCTTGGTCAAGTGGTAACAGTATCCCCACAAAATCCGATCTACACCTCTCCTTCTTTTCAATATTACACGTGAATGGCACTCCAAACCAAAACAGATCAATACCCGCTAACTTGACACACATTAGCACCATAAAGGCAACGAGACGATCGAGACTAGCACTGTCAGAAAGCATTATGGTGAAAGAACACTAAGAGGAAGAAGCAGAAGATATTTAAGAGTGGTGGAGGGAAAACAAAGAGACATTCACATGCATTTTCTTACCTGTTTGTTGTACTTGTTGATCGTTTGAGTGCTGTACTCGGAGCAATGGTCAGATCCAAGGGAAATGTTATCTCCGGTGCCAACAAATGTATTGGCAGGTGGCAGGTCCTGTACTGCCTGGTGCTTTTTTCCAGCTGTTGGTGACTGTGGATGAAGCTGAACGGTGGGAAGCGGTGAACTGGACTTGTAGTGCCGTGCCAGGTCCGGGCTGCCAGGACCGCCATTGACAGAACGATAGCGGCCCATGCCAGGACTGTCCGAAAGCTTTTCGTTGACGCCATCGTACCGTTGCCCATTGGGTTTGGAGGCCTCGACTGTGACAATACTACTGTAGAGAGGCTGTTTAGACTTTTGTTTTTTCTTATCTTTTTTGGGCTTCTTGGATTTGTCATGCTGCTGTGGTGTGAAGAAATCTTCATGATCCTTCTTTCCAGCCTCATAGCCATTCTTATTTTTTGGGCGGCAATAACGGGCCATGACAACAACAAGAATGATGAGAATGACAGTCATAATGCCTGAAACTACTCCAATAACAATGCTTAAGCGTTGTTTGCTTAGATCATAGTTGGGGTCACCTGCAATGTTGGTGTTAAGAGATGTGCTTAAGCTTTTAGCCACCTGGGCCTCCACAATGGATGAATTGTAGATAGTGTCATTAACATACACATGAACCAGAGTGGTGGTGCTCTGTGAAGGCTGTCCACTGTCATTCACCTGCACAACAAGTCTGTGGAGGCCATAGTGCTTCTGCTCCAGCTTTGCCATTAGTGAAATTACGCCAGTGCCCCCATCAATTTCAAAAAGCTTGAAGGGGTTGCCACCAATGATGCTGTAGTTTAGGTCTGCATTAATGCCAGTGTCAGAATCAGTAGCTATGAGAGCCCGAACAACTGTTCTAATGCTACTGGAAGGATGAAGCAGAGTGAAAGAGTTGTTTATTGGGAAGGTGACCGTTGGCGCGTTGTCATTTTCATCCATGACGAAGATTGAAACTGTGGCTGTGGCAGATCTGGGTGGGTCACCACCATCCACAACTTTAACACGAAATGTGTATGTGGTTTTCTGCTCTCGGTCAAATGACAAGGTGGAAAAAATAGTTCCAGTCTCATTCTCAATAGAAAAGATCTCCTCCTCTTCTTCAATAAAAAGACCCATCTCTGCGTTCTGGTCTTTATCTGAATCAATTACTGTAACCATGCCGACTGGGCTGTTTGGGTCAAGATTTTCTTTGACATAGAAGGTGAACACATCCTGCATGAACTTTGGGTCATTGTCATTTTTATCAGTCACGAGTACAACCACAGTCGCAGAACCTTGAAGGGTGTTTATGCCCTTATCTTTGGCTATCACTTTAAATTCATAGCGCTCTGTTTGCTCTCTATCCAGGATGGTGTTTACCCTGATGTCTCCACTGTCTGCATCAATAGAAAAAATCCCATTTACTGATGAATCTAGGGAGTAAGCTATTTCTGCATTTTTCCCACTGTCTGCATCAGCAGCTGTCACTCTCGTCACCCTTTCACCAGGAGCATTGTTTTCAGGGAAGGACACCTCTACTACATTCTGACTGAAGATAGGAGGGTTGTCATTAGTGTCCCCCACTTTCACAATAAGTGAGTTATTACTTGCCAGACTGGGACTTCCAGAGTCCACAGCAACTATGACCACATTGTATTCCTGTGTGGCCTCGTAGTCCAGAGCTGCAGATGTGTGGAGGAAATACTTCTTTTTATTTTGCTCACCTTCCATCTCACTGGCTGGTTTAAGCTGAAAGGGCACATCCCCTACCACTGTGCAGGTCACTATGCCGTTTTCCCCCTGATCTCGGTCTGACACCTGAACTAAGGCAATGGGTGTGTCCACCACCACATCCTCAGCAACATTGGCCACCCCGTCTTTAAGAAAAATGCGTCCAATTTTTCGGATTTCAATGGCTGGGACATTGTCATTCTCATCCTTGATATTTAACACCACTGTAGCCTTGTCCATTTTGGGTGGCTGACCTCGGTCACGGGCCATTACCGTGAACCTTAGTTGGCTCACTTCTTCACGGTCAATGCGGTGCAACACACTCAGCCACCCGGTGCTCTCATCCAACCTCAGCAGCCTTCTTACGGACTCTGTGGCTGCCCCAAAGACATACTCGATTTGACCATTAACCCCCACGTCTGCATCAGTCGCTTTCAGCTGAAGTATGGGGGCGCCGGGGGAGCTGTTTTCTGGCAGGTCAGCTTCATACACACTTTTCTCAAATCGAGGGCTGTTGTCATTCACATCAGTGATCATAACTCTCAAAATGGCCTGAGAAGAGCGAGGGGGATCTCCTCCATCTCTCACACGCAATGTGAGCTCATAGGAGTCTCTCTGCTCTCTGTCCAGGGCCCCCTTAATGATGAGTTGAGGCTGCTTCTCCCCGTCAGTGGTGTCAGCAACTTGCAGCTCAAACACACTGCTCCTGCTCGCTCCATCCTCAAATCTCCTCTTCCCGGAGTACGAATCCCCAGAAGACCCCATGCGCCTTGAGTTCTCCCCATTGTCCTGAATGAGCTCATATCTTTCTATTCCATTCCTGCCAAAATCTCTGTCTGTGGCTGTGGGCAGCAGATAAAGGGTTCCAATGGGTCTGTTCTCCTCCACAGACAGAGTCAGGACAGGGGAAGGGAAAGACGGAGTGTTGTCGTTTATATCTAATATGATGACTTTCCCCTCAAAGAGGTCGACCCAGCTCTGAGCCGGTCCGATAACAGACACTTCGAAATCTATAAAGCACTCATTTTCATCAAAGATCATTTGGCACTGTTGCAGTTTCTCACGGTCTATGCGCCTCTCATTGGTGCTGAGCTCACCTGTGATGTTGTCTATTTTGAAGAATTCTGAGCCAGACTCTAGGGTGAATGTCACCTCCCCAGACCCGGCCACTATGCCCAGGTCGGCGGCTACGTTGCCCACCCTGACATCAGCCGGTCCCTCCTCAGCCAGGCGGTACAGGAGCACTTGCTTTGCAGCAGGCTGATGCACAAGCAGCTGCAAAATGAGCATGCAATAATAAAAATAGTCCGCTGCAGTAGTAGTAGTCCTCATTGTTCACCCTTTGTGGAGGGGAAAATAGGCAAAATAAGTCCAAAAAAATTAATAGGTTGTGTTTATTTGGGCGAACGATGTCATTAAGAGCCTTTGCTTCGGGATGCGTGAGACTTCATTCTCTGGACGACTTCCTCTGGTTTCTGCTGCAGTGTAAAGCAGCAAGTGCACCGGGGCTTTCCTCTTCTCTCCTCTCCTCTCCTTTCCTCTCCTCCTTTAACGTTGAATGTTAGTTTCTCAAAGCTTCATTTAAATAAAAAATCAAAATACATCATAAGGCAACACGTAGAGAGGTTCTGTGCGCTCCGGACCATTTGAATGTCTGAGCGCGTAAAAGCCCTATCATAGTCCGATCAGTCGAAGGGAAAAAAAGTGCGTTCAATTCATGTTTCTGAAAAGATCATTTACTCACAGTTCGTGGGATTGTCTTTAAATCTGAAGGGCAAAGCTGCACATTAGTCCTCAGTCCGATGTAACGTCCAGAACAACTCTCCTGCCTTTTTATTTTTTTTGTTTGGTTTGGTTTTTTACGCGGTGATGGGAGCCGGACTGCGCAGGAGAGCTCCCGCAGCAAAACGACCTGTCCTCTTTCTTCCTTTCTCCAAGTAACTTGCAACAAGCCGAACAATCTTGTTTTCACGAGCCACAACTCCGCGTGCAACCCATGGAGGTTGAAAAATATATAATAAAAAAATAAGGCTGTATTACAGAAAACAGAACAGAAACTAAATCCGAACCTGCGTTTTTGTTTTGTTTTGTTTTGTTTAGTCTTTGTGTTTTAGGAGAGGTTGGATGTGTCCAACATGTTCAGCGCGCGCGCCTCTCTCACCTGCAGACGCACCGCATGTGTTGGCAGCCTCTATCTGCAGCACGGAGAGAGGGATTCACAAATGATATTGCAGTCTCTCTCTTTCTCTCCCCCTCCCTCCTTTCCTCCCGATGCTTTCGGGAGCGCACGTAAACAGGGTCGAACTCGGCTCGATCGCCTGGATTCAGACATCGTGTCGGACCAAATAAAAAAAATGGGGAGGCAGAAAAGCATGGATGTTGCAGTCGTTTGGTCCTTTTTGTACTTCATATCATTCCAATATGTACATATGTGTGCATATATTTGTTTATTCCAACTAATGGAATGTCTATTTAATCTGTTTTAACTCGTACGCAGGTGGAGTGTTGTTATCAGGATAAGGCGACACGAGCCAGTTCACACACACACACACACACACACACACACACACAC
>JAVKLF010000142.1:7643597-7653602 GCA_034783495.1 Millerichthys robustus
TGGGCAAATCTCAGTTAAGATGAGACGATATAGTCGTGGGGTATCCTAGCAACCTGCAGCTCTCAGATGTTTTTTTTTTACATAGGGGATAGGGAGGGGTAGGGCATTGCACAGAATATTATCGTTGTTTTTTATTGGGATAGAAGTGTGAATGGGAGGGGAGAAAGAAAGAATATTCAAGAGTGAATGGAGGAGGCGTTAAAATATGTGCTGAGGAGACAAAAGGAAGGCAAATAGAGTGAAGGCTGAGATCCAAGCACAATGTGTTAAGAGTGAGTGAACTAACAGGATGGAAACAAAAAAGAAACAAGAAGGGGAGGTTGTCTAAGAGAGGGAGAGAAAAAAGAAACAGAAATAAGAGGCATAGAAAATATTGAGAGCTCGAGAAGGAATTAGACAGCTTAGGGGGCATTATGTCAGTGTACAAAGGGTTTAGTGTATAAGTCCGGATTATGGCCTTTTGCTTTGATAGGAAATGCCACCTTATAGGCAACGAAGCTGTGTTTTGTTCTTCTGTCAGATATCAAAGAGGGCATCCTGCTGCTATTTGGAATGCATGGTCAGAAGGTGGGCACTCAATCCCTTTCACTGAGGAATTCAGCTGGGATTTGTTGCACCAACCGTTCAGTCTTCTTACCACGTGGGGCCAAATGGAGCAATGACAGGAGCGCCAAAAAGGCCAGGTGGGTTCACACAAAAAGGCAGACAAATAAATAACATACACATTCTGTTATGGGGTAAGAAGCTCACAATCTGGTAGTTACTAGGTTCTGAAACTTTGCAAAACTAGTGTACCTTTGTTGCCTTCAAATAATTAAAGAGTCGAAGTAGCGGCTAGGTGTGCTGACCGAAAGCATCAGACAGTGTGACCACCTATACAAAAGCAGGAGTTTAGAGTGATGTATTTTATACAGATGAGGTCAAAGTATATGTCTGTCTGGTACAGGCCCATTAATGTCAAAAAGTGCAGTATAACAGCACTAACACTTCATAATCTATCGTTAAGCATAATGGTTTGAGTTCATTTTGCAGCTACTGGACCTGAGCCACTTGTAATACAAAAAAAACAAATATACAACTACTTTAAGCTCCTATTGCTAAAGGTGGTTCTGCAAGTGTTTCTATTTAGTTTCCCACAATGCAAAATTTGTCTGGCCCACACAATGCACTGGGCCCAGATACCGCAAAGAACGACGGCCCTTTAATGGCCCAGATGCAGTTTACCAGAGATAGTCCATGAATGGGCCAGCACCATATAAATCAAACCACAATGGGGCCAGTTGTGGCATACCATCCTATAAACAACTGAAAAAACACTTTACATGTCAATACTTTCAATCTGTTTTGTGTTTTGGTACACTTAGAGGTTATTTTAAATAAATTTTGAACTGGTTAAGAAAACAAACTACTTTTATTATGTTCTACTACAAAGAATCTAGGACTGAATAAGAGTGGGCATCTTTTTTCTCATAACTGCAGCCACTCAAAATACATTTTAACATTATATTCAGTTTCTCTTCAACTTAGTCTGCCAGACTATGGAAAGTGTAGATAAGAAGACAGGATTAATTAATAAGACAAGGAACAGTATTTCAGGTTTGCACTCATATTGCCTCCAATCATGTTTCATAAAAAAAACATTTAAAGAGACTTTTGATTACTTTTCTTCTTGTTTGTTAATTACTTCTCGAAAAACAAGACTTTTAAGCTAAGATTACCACAATAATTACCTTTATGGACACAGGGTTTTGTCAGGTGAATAACACTGTGGCTAATATACAAACACATAGTATCACAGATACACACCTATACACTCAAACATAAATCTAAACATATAAACAATATTGGGCCTATAAGAAGTGGGAAGAAAAAAAAGCCTCCTTTCATCAACACACGCCTACATGCACACATATGCCGTAGACTCGCCACTATCCACTCCGTGCTCGTTTATTGTCAGCGGCATGAAGGATACCGAGTGATTGGTTTTAAATCCCACACAGTCCTCCTACACAGTAATGTGCTGTTTTGCACCATGAAGCTCTCTTTCAGGTGCCTCAATAAATAGGGCCATTGTGAGGAGTGCATTACCCAAAGGTTTTACTCCCATTTCCAGTGCTATGTGGTGCCAGTCTCCTATTGGCCTCACTTTTCACTGCTGAAGTCAAAAGCAATATGGGGTCGGAGAACGAACAAAAGCGTTGATGCGTTAGAAACTTTTGTATAACACAGCAAAATCAGAGTTGTGTCTTATTTCTCTTGGTTTTCCAGCGTTAATCTTAAGCAAAACGATTAATAACACAAACATGAACTAAGTTATACGGCCAAAAACTAATTAAAAGACAATACTCAAGCTGCCGCAAGTTTTAGGCCCATTACCAGATAATTAGGCAGGCCACGCTTTTACCAAGCATTTTTCAAAACCCACCTCTCTTTTAGAAGGATTTTACACCCTCCAGGCAACTGTTCGTTTCCATTACCTTCACCACAGTGTGAAAATCACCCTGCAGAAATTTTCTTGAGATGCTAAATTGTAGCCTACTACCATCAATAATGCATGTGTGCGTGAGGCAATATTCTTAGGTTTATTTTTTTGTTTTTGTTTTTGTCAGTGTCACAAGCTTTTATGCATATATTTATGTCCTGACACATTTCAAATTGACTTTCAACAGCCAAACATTCATTTTTAAAAAGATCTTTTGAAGCTGTTGGCTGTTGGTGGTGAAGGGGTCAGGTCAAACTATAAAGCAAAAAGTCATAAAGTTCTTTCCCTTGAACTTGGCTGTAAACATCAGGAAGACTTCCCTAACATTGTGCAACCAGGCAAACGAACATTAGCAACACAAGCTAATAATAGTTTTTATGTGTTCCTCTGTCTGCATTCAATGCATTCAAAAACTGTATAGCTGTAAATTATAGTACAATGTGTGCAACTGACTTATTGAGAATCAAACTGACAAAAATGAAATAAACGTTTTTCCACCAGCTGTCACTACTTTTCTTCAGCGAGGCATTCACATTGGATATTAAGGTCAGGGTTGGTTTACACCTAAGGGTGGTGTTCCAGTTGATTTTTCTGACTCGTGGTTGGAAATCCCAACTTTGAAGGACAAACAGAACGCACCGATAACATGGCTTGTTATCCAGGTATTTCTGAGTTGGCCTATTTCACTCCTAAACCTATCTAGGGCGGCACGGTGGCACAATTGGTAAAGTTGTCGCCTCTCAGCAGCAAGGTCGCGTAACTGCTTCCAGTTTAGGACCTTTCTTGGCTGGCTTTCCAAGTTTTCTCTGGGTAGTCTCCTCTCACAGACAAAAAACATGCATGTTTAATTGGTATCTAAACTGTATCCAGGTGTGAATGGTTGTTTGTCTCAATGTGGCCCTGTGATGAAGTTGCAACCTGTTCAGGGAGTTCCCCACCTCTGGTACAATGATTGCTGGACATATTCACCAGCAACCCAGCATTTGTGTTTTGTTGGCAGTAATTTTGGTATGGAAAAAGACAACTACATAGATGTAAAAGGCAACAATTATGCATTCAAAATACCTTCAACATCACCACGTCAGTTGTCTGCTGAACAAATGTTTTGTCTGCCTCATTAGAAAGTGCTGCTTGTCTTTGAAGCAAATGTGTTTTAATGCCTGTCCTTCTAAACTAATTTATTCGAAGCACACAACTTTTTAATTGGATGCGTTAAAGAAATCATTAGCTAGTTTAGCAGTAATGCAGAAACAATACCAATCATTTGATGCTTGTTTTTACTTTTGCATGCCCTTTTGTTGCTAGTTTATTCACCTTTTATGAAACAAAAAGTCATGATTTTAGCTGCTTAGTGGTTTTGGTACAAGTGTGGGGTACGTTTATAAATTTAAACACAAAAACAATAGTCATATTAAATCTGACACCAACAATGTTCAAATCTGTCTCACAAAGACACATGGCTGCTCAAAATTATATGGCTACGAGATATTAACATGTGGCCACGCATTAATTTGTTTTTATCCAATGTCATCTGATGGGTTCTGTACATTTAAACTTTTCTTGTAAGCAGACAAAGCAAAGTCATGAGAGAAATGTTAAACATAGTTTTCACAGCCTTTTGATTGTAAAACCAGCACATTTTGCACTGTAGACCAACAAAGTAATACCACATTTTGACAAGAGACTGAGTTGAACTATTTTTTTATTCCCCCTATATAAGTTCTGCTTTTCTGAGGCAGATGCAATTTACAGGCAGAAACAGCTCGACATCACCTCGTTCCCCCCAACATCTAATCTCAGTTTGCCAATTCTGTATTTTTATCTCAGTCCCCCTCAACCCCACCCTCTCTTTTTTTTGCTACTCAGAGAAGAGTAGGAGCGAGGAAGCTGTGTGAACTCCCTAAACGAAATGAAAGTTATAAGGGTGATGCTACCCTGAACAAGTCGCCCCATCATGGCATGACTCACATTTACACAACCCCTGCAGGCATGAGAGCTGTGATGTCTCCTTCCCTGTGTTTCTGTCTCTGCCTCACTCTGTCTCTCTCAGCTCTGAATCTCGATGTCAAATAGAGTCAGTGCCCACACCACGGGCCTGAGGGAACATGGAGACAAGTCTGCCTTTCCAGTGTGAGACTCCTCTCTTCATCTTCTCCCTTGCCCTTTTTTATTTTCTTTCCAAATGATACATGAAGAAGAAAAAAAGGATTCCAGTTTTAGAAAGTTCTTTTTAAAAATTGTATTTCTTGAGAAACGGACAAAAAATGGATAGATCAAAGGGATTTAGGAAAACAAACCCGAGTTAAAATCTTAGCATTCCTTTTCGTTGCCACATCAGCCTTTTCTTTTGTTTAATAAACTTGTAAAATTGTATTCCTTTGTATCCCTCTGCTTATTGGTCTACCTGCGAGTCTGACAGTTATAGCTTCTTAGGAGCAAATACTGCGAGCTCTTGTGAGAAGTGTAAATGCCTGAAACAAGGCCAATCGAGGGCCAATATCCTGCATGTTTATGAGGTTTCTCTGCTCCGGCACACCTGATTTGAATCAATGGATGATTAACAGGTTTCTGCAGAACATGACGAGGCATGAGAGGCTTTGCTAACAGACAAACAGGGTTGACAGCAAAGGTTTATGTCAAGGTTTTAAACAAAGATTTTGCTGAATGTGGAGTGCTGTATTTGGGATCATACTCGGCTACAACCACGCTGACTTTTACCTTAATAACTGTGAAATGGGCTGGGCAATAACCAATTCTGTGTTTCCTAAGGTCAGTTGGCTGTAGCGGCCATTTTGGCTTTGGGTGACTTCAATAGTTAATGAGTTCTAGTTATAAATCCAATGATTACTTTCTGAAAAGTTCATGAAAATCTGTCCAGTGCTTCATGAGATATTTTGCTAACAGGCTGATAAACACATGAGCACATGCCCAAACCTCTGCAAAACTGTTGGCAGTGGGTGATAATGATGAACTTTTGCAAAAAATGTTGATTTTTCATGTGACTCATAGCAAAGGGTGCTTGTTCAACTTTTGCTAACACTTGTTTGCTTGTTTAGTTATTGCAGCCATCTGTCTGTGTTCATACTATAATGAACATATCGTTGGCAGCGTTACTTTTGGCTTTTGATGAAAATGCACTTTTAATCAATAACACCATTTATTTTCAGGGTTTCTAAGAAAGACTGGCGGAGTGTTGAAGGGAACCTAGAGCGTGCCAACAGAAGGGATTGTTAGAAGGTGGTAAAAAACCAAAAGAAAAAGGAAAGGAGGGGGACAATTGGGGACAGATCCGGAGCGGTGAAGGAGCAAGAAAGACAGAGTGTCTTGTGATTTACGCGTTTATTATCTCTTCAACTTGTGGGTGTCAACCAGAACTGGCACCCTTGCCAGGTTTTCCCTCTCCTTGGGTTTGCTGGGCAAGTCCAGTTCCCGGAGCCCAACGTCTGGCATTAGCATTCCAGTCCTTAACAGGCCCCCATTTGCCGCTTGTCACCATAAGATAGGTGGCTGCGTCCTCGCCAGAGCCCCTCCAGCTGAGCGGGGTCTTGTGTTGCTGTTGTGCTCAGTGACCCCACTCATTCTGTCTGTCGATTTCTGCTGCCTCTTTTCTTGCCGAGAGCACTCGTCAAAGCCTGATTTTATTAGTTCTTCCTTCAAACTGAAGTGCGTTTTTTCTTTTTTTTTAAGTACAAGTCCGTAAAGTATTGTATTTTGCAAACCTCTAATTATGACAGAGAGTAGGTTGAAAGTTTGTGTTGCAAAAGACCCTCAGCTCCTACAGAGTACATTTCAACTCAATTTCTGCAAACTTGATTGAGTTAAAGCCTTTTAGGAATTGGCTAATGTCAAATAAATGTGGAGGTGATAACACAGACTGAGTGACAGTTGTCTTAGCGGTTCGCACTATTCTCTACTAATTTTCATTTTTGGCAGTTTAGCATTAGCAGAGCTAAGATTCTTGTGTAGTGAATTAGTCCAGTTTAGACATATTTTTAATGCAGTGACCCCGAAGGGGCCATGGATCACAGCTGCCCTATCCTCTCCTTTGTATACAGAAATGCTCGTCCATCCACATGCTTTATTAAAACCAATTTGTAAAAGTTATCAATCCAAGGAAGCCAGCAGATTGCATTGAATCTTCACTTTGTCGCAGTCTCCCATCCTGAGTGGCGCATTGGCAACAGTGGAAAAGAAAAACTCTGTTTTAACAAAAAAAAAAAAAAAACCTCCAGCAGATCCAGGTTCAGGGCGAGCGGCCATCTGCCTTGACCGTCTGGGTCCATTCTTAGAGGCTGTAAAAGAACCGCTTACTTTTACAGCCCTGCACAATGAATGAGTTTGTGTTGGAGTCTGTGATGTAAATGATTCAAATATTACTTCAAACTTTATCTCAATATCTGTCGAATTGAATTAGGTAATTCAGTTGTGTGTTTCTTCCATGTCATTTGGCTGTGGTTGCCATTTAAAATTGTTCCCTAAAAGTTCATCAATATTTCATTGAAGATGTTACTGAAACTTGTTCAAGAGTTCATGTGATGTTTTTCAAACAGACAAACTAACGCACAAGAGGTGGGCAAATACAAAAATAGAGAAATCCGGATTCGTTTGCTTTTTGTCTTGCTTTAGATAGCAATGTCTCTTCCTAATGAATGAAAAACGAGAGTTGCCATGCGGTGGGAGATCTTTGGTCATAAACAGTCCGATCCCTCGTGGTCTGACGAGAGTGGGTCATTTTTTCGGCTTTCCTGCTCGAACAGATGCCAGCGTGTACGCAGGCTAATGAGGTGGCGGAGTAAGGCTGCGAGTTCACCCCTCCTCTCCGCCGCGGAGACCCGAGTTTGTTTGGAGTCTAGCCATCAGCACCGCTTCGCCCCAAGCAAGAGAGCAAAAGGATCACTACAGGTCCTGACCAGTCTGTGAACAGGGAATTTAAATGAGAGATTGGTGAAGAAACTACTTTTTATTTCCTGCTTATTAAAATGATTTCAGAGGTGAAATAGGTTGAATATGGCTTTAAATATAAAAAAAGCTTATTTTAAAGTTACATAGAAAGAGGATCTTGCATGTAAAAATTGTTCAGCAGATTCATCCCAACACCAACTTTCTTGCCTGTCTGGCAAAAGAAAAAGCAGAGATTCATTTCATCATCCTCTGCAGCAGACTGCAAATATAAACCCAAATTTCAGATCCTAAAAAGCAGCGAACATCAAAGATCAATGAGTCGTCAGTTTTGCGTGGCTGATCATTAGTGTGGGTTCTGTAATAACCCACCAGCTGTTCTGTGAAAGGCACATCCTTAATGGATAGTGAAGTCTTTGTATCTGCTGACATGCCAGGCTTGTTTTGTCCAAATAAAAGTCTCTTTGTTTAAACATCTAGCATTTTGACAAGTACTTATTAATGATGTTTTCGCCTCTGTGTGTCTTGTCTGCTAGCAAAAACCCTTTTAAACCACTTGATGGATTCTGATGAGGTTTTCAGTAAGAAATCACAGCGTGTACAACTACACGGGATCAACTTTCGATGTCAGCCTTAATCAAGGTGGCCGTCAAAGCTGACTGATATCAGAAAACACAAAAAAAATAGCTGGGTTTCAGTCACGTGGTTTTGATGATTTGTGATTTCATGGCACTATGGCCAAGCCTCCGGTTCACCTCTGATCATTCAAATCATTGAATTATTTCTGAATCTGCTGACTAAGCCACCAAATCTGTGTCATCAAAGGGTTGTAATAGTTTGAGGTATCTACACCAAATTTTAGTGCATTGTGTGTACCAGAACTGGGCCAGACACACTTGTGTCATACCAGGATGATGATATGATGATTTGACCATCATATATAAGTGTAGCATTAGAATGGTGTAACACTCTGGCATTGGTGGACAATGTGCATTCCTTCTAGGAATGCTAGGTCTTAAAGCATGTTTTCTGTCAGCTATTTATTTTCATTGAATCTCATCCATCATCATACAACAGTCAACACCAAACAGAGAAGGAGGAAAAACCGCGGGTCATATTGTCATGTGCTGGCCTAATTCTACAGAGTTTAAAGATTAGCTGCTGATTGATGCACTAGCAGCTCGGTGAAGGTGAGAGGAGCTACTCAGCCTGGGATCTGAGTGTAATACCGGGCGACAGCCAGCCTGGTTTTTGTAGCGCAAGCCAAGAGGGATTATGGGTAGTAGGCTTTAATATCTGATTTTAATTAGCAGTTTAACACAGTGATCACGCCTCATTAGGGAACTGGGGATGCTGAGAATGTGCGTGAGTAAGCTGGAGAACCAAGAAAGGGAATTGTAGAAAAAGAAATCCTGAAGGCTGTCTACTGATGGGGATCTGTGGGAATTATGTCGGAATATTTGCTTTTGTAGATATAGATTTAATCTCACTGCTGTACCTTAAACATTTAAAGCAAAGCAAAATATTATAAAAGCATCCTTTTTTACCCTATAAATTTAAACTGACATCCTCTTATTTTGACAAATGACAGAAGTATTGCTGTTTTGACTCACACTTTGAAAATAACTTTTTCTGCACTCACAAAAATCACTAAATGTCACATGAAAATGTTTGGAGTATTTGTTGTGAATGACTCCCAGCTAATACTGCATCAAAGTTTAGGTTAATATCAGTAAAGCATAAACTAAGCAAAAACATTATTTTCCTTTGCCTCTCAGCAGCTGGTGTTAATTTCATCATGAAGAAATGCTTTCTTTTATCTGAACACAATGTATTAAATATTTTATACCATCCAAAGTTGGTTGGTCACCAGGATTCATCTGTTTTTTTTGGGACTTTCCATCAGGTTTGCTTTCCCATGCCATTTAAGGATTTAGGATGAGTGTATGAAAACTGTGAATAGTCCCTTTCTAGCAAAGTATAAAAAGATTAAGGCATTTTAACCCTTGGGAATCTGCTGCCTTTTGACTCCTGTCATCCAGGAATTAGTCTGACTCTCCCAATTGTGCCTATTTCGAGGTGGGGACAGCTCAGCGACTTGGTTGGACGCTAAGCAGAGGCTTGGCGCTGTGCCAGAAAGCGTCATGGCTGGCTGGGGGAAAAGAGGATCCTTGGTCTCTGTAATGGTATAATGGAAAGGAGAGGGTGGGGGTTGAAAAGCTCCAGTGGTCAGCTGGTAACACACCACTGCACCTTTTTCTCTCTTCCTGGTGCTCCTTTTCTTCATTCTCGTTGCACTTGTTGACTGATTTCATCTCCTCATATCTCCCACCCCCCCTTCTCCCCATCATTGTCCCCGCTGTGCCTGCAGCCGTCTATATATGGTGAGATGAATTCAATCCACTTTCAATCCCCTGGGTTTAGTTCAGGGGCTGCACTCATTTTGTTTGAGGCAGTTTCGACCACCATTCTAACCCAGTTGGATTGCTCTCTGCCTTTTTGCCTCACTTTTCACCCGTTTTGAAAAGGTGCACAATACTATGTACTTTATAAATCTGTGTGTGTGTGTGTGTGTGTGTGTGTGTGTGTGTGTGTGTGTGTGTGTGTGTGTGTGTGTGTGTGTG